>LBNU01010511.1:255004-265373 GCA_014162995.1 Artemisia annua
TGGTTTTGTTTTTGGTTTTCATTAAGGTTGTAAGGTGATGGGGAAGGTGAAGAATATACGGTTCAGGAAGTCGGGTTTCAGAGCCATCTTATGCTAAGCATAATTTGTCATAACACCCTGATGTTGCACAAACTGTATATCACACTCCCTCATGTGTATCAGTGATTCATCAGCCTCAGTGAACCATTTGGTTCAGGTATTGGTTTTGGTTTCAGGGTCAGTGACTAGGTTCAGGAAGTGACCAGGATTCAGGTGTGTTCAGTGACCTGAGGTTCGGTTCACTATCTGAGCTTATGTTCAGGGACGTGGGAGGCTTCACGTTTACACGACCTTCACGATTTGTTGAAGTGTTTCAAGTTCAGGTTGTTTGGGTTCAGGGGTTTAAGGTTATGGGTTATGGGTAGTGGTTGTCGTATGTTAGTAAACTTAAATGCTTTCTCCCCCTCAAAAATTGCAATAGTAATAGCGATTTTTGAAGTTCTAGCATTCAAGTGACTAAGGTTTTCAGGGTTATGGTATGGTTATCGGTTTAAGGTTAAGTGAACCTTTTAGGTTAAGGTTAAGGTTAAGGTTAAGGTTAAGGGAGTAGACTCAGTGACTTGGTTCAGTAAGTAAGGGAGTAAGGTTCAAGTATGGGATTCAGAGACCAGGTTCAGTACCCATTTTCAAAATGCTAGCCACTGATGTCCAATACACCTGACATACGACCCCCATTTAAATCTCAGGCTCCCACAACTCAGTTTGTTGAGTTAAGTTCATCCACTGATAGTTTGTGTAAGTATCCCAAACCTCAAAACATACTGAAACATTTTTCAGTCCCCTTTTTTCTCAAACCACAGTACCACGCAACACACCGAAAATATATTTCATTCCATGATGTTGCAAAAGCTCAGTCCGCTTAAACCGAATATACCCAACATACCATCAGTTTTAGTTTTGTTTAACAACTGACATTAACCCACAAGTATCTCAAACTACAAAAAAAAGACCCACTGATGCTTCTCAAGTCACTGACGCAAAAACTCAACCTTGATTATCATTTTCACGCCCACTGCCTCAATCTCATTCAGGCTCAGCCTGCAAATACCCCTGATTCAGGTTCTACCTGATCATTATCGCTTTCCGATATGCAAACTACCACACTTTTCATCAGTGGCCTCTCTCAATTTTCAGAGATACAAGGTCACGCACATCAGTTGATACCAAATTAGCACCCTTCCTGATAATAGTTGTCCTTGAATTTGCAACAAGCTTATCTCGAAACACATATCAGCTTATAGGCATTAACACACCCTTTGATCCCATTCCCTGATACTCACAGCTTCATCAGACTTTACTTTTATCTTTTTTTTATGTAAAAGCCTAGCCTAAGAACACATTCACACTTTTGACACAACCTTCACTCCTGAAACTATCATATTTTATTATATCAGTATCCAAATAATATGATAGAGCCAATTCAGAACCACTCCCTGATTTCAGGGACACGGTATAACATCTCATTTTCCACTTCACAACACTACCTGATCTTCATCATTCACTGAGTCAATTATTAACCGACTAGGCTTAGCTCGACACCCATAGTAACACACTGATGTTGCAATCTTCAGGCCTGATTTTTATCAGACCTTGACTTTTTACACAACACACTTCCTGAGTTCACCATATTCGTATTCAACTTTGAACACTGGTATAACCCATCAGTCACTCCACACAAAATTTTTTTGATTAAGTATGTTCGATCTTTGACTGGGTTTTTTTGTTTTGGGTTATGGTGAGTGTCGGTTTTGGAAGATGATAAGATTTATGTTTTTTTTTTGTGTGATGGGTTATGGGTTTCGAGAGTGATGGTGGATTTTGAAGATGAGAATATATGATTTTAGAGTGATAGATCCAGATTTGAGTTGAGGGTCGATTTGGTGGATTTGTGGTATACATTTATGATCGGATCTGGGTTTGAGTGACGGGTGTGTTTTTGTTGTGATGGGATAAGATTTGTTGTGGTTGTGATGTGTGTTTATGGGTGGGTTTGGTTTGTCATATAGTCAAAATACAGTGTATTTCTCCCCCTCAAAAACTGCTACTGCTGGTGCAGTTTTTGAAGCTTTTACACTAAATTTTGACATGATGAGAATGTTATCATGTAATCATGAACGGATCTGGATCATAAGAATAATCCATTGGCTCTGATACCACTGTGTTGGTCCATGTAGATGTGAGCAAATCTTGATAAAACATCAAATTAGAACATTCATTAAAATATAATGAAAATAGTTACATATTACTCAATTCCTACATGGACTACATAGATAACATTCTTCAGACTTCTGTAACGGGGATAAATTTCGTATTATTACCCGTTACGAATGAGCAATGAAACTCTCCATTGATCCAAGCTTATGCTTGAGATTCAATGGATCGAGGACTTCCTATAAACAACTAAACTAAGTAGGAATAGATACTATTCTCTATTACAAACATTACATATAATATAGCCTACTAAGTGAACAAAGTACAACTGTGGATGAGGGAGTTTATCCACTACTTGAATTGCTTCAGAATATTCTCTATTCTTTGTACTTTTGTCTTGTTTGACTTGGTGCATGTAGCTTGTATTCCCCACATTGCTTGTAGCTTGATATTCCAATGCTTCCTCAGTGGAGCTTGAGCGATCCTCAGGGGAGCAGAGGGATCCTCAGGGAGAATGGAGGATCTTCAGGGGCTGAGCATCCTCAGGAGCATGAGATCCTCAGGGAGCATGATGCACATCAGGGCCTTAAGGCTTCCTCAGGAGCACTTAAGGGCTTCCTCAGGACGCTTGAGGATCTTTCAGGGAGTATGTTTGTTTAGAGATACTCAGGGGTTACGTTGGAGTTATGTCATCACTCCTAACTCCATTACCTTCTCTTTGGTTCAGGAGCCACTCACTGAGTACCGCCTCACTGAATGGAAAGTCTTTTCTTTAAGACTGTGTTGGTCCGAAACATCTCTGGAGGTAAAATAGCTCACTGGAGTGACTGTATCACGTCAGTCGACTGTTGGATGTTTAAGGTTAACTACTATTTTTATTCAGTGGAAGTGTAGGCTATTTTATTTTCAAATCCGTTGTCAGGGTAATTGGAGTCAATTTTTTGGACCCAACATTTGGAAGTTTTACTTAGCTTCTAAAAGGCATTTTTTCCCAAATTCTTTGGTTTAGTTTTGTTGTATTCATGGTTTAGTAATGTTACTACGCATAGACAGCGGCTATGCTAGTCCTCAAACCTTGAGCAAATCCTGTTTTATTCTATCTTCTCAGTGTTAATTAGATGAACAGGCTTCCAAGAAATTAATAGCTTGAGTATCCATTTTTATTTGCCAGTTTGTTGATTGAAGTTATATTAAAATTATGTGATGCTGCATGATGGCTACAATTTAATACATAAACATAAGTGTTTCTATATCTTGCGCACTGAACAATGATGAAAGAGATCTAATAAGAGCCAGAACACAAGTATCCCTAACACGAGCAAACTATAGAGCTATGAAAAAGAAAACCTCTAGTCTGATGACGCCCCNATTTGAATAAAAAATATATATATATATCGGCGCCTAACATTTGAAAGATCAGTCACTTGGTGACATTTATTTTATACAAGCAAAAAAAATGCACTATGTTTATTTAACTTTTTTTTTAATTATTTTTTTTTTAAATGACTTTGCATAAATAATCTGGCAAGAAGCTAGTATAAAATATTGCAATGAATGGATAGGGCTTTACCAGGGTTCGAGAACCACCAAACCCAATTAAAAAAAAAAACAAATTCTACCTCTAGTTACTTGACATCCAATTGGAAGAATGAAGTTTTACATCATTTAGTATCATATCTTTGTTTCTTTGTTTGTTCTTGAAAGTTGAAAGTCCTCATTTCTCGTTCTGGCAAAGAATCCAAAGAATCTATTGAATCGCGACATCATGTAAGAAGGAAAGGTTGGATGGGAGTTTTGCTCGATCCACGAAGGTGATTATTTCTAAAAGGGGAGATTTCACCATATCACAATATCAACCAAAGTTTGTCTTGCAATGGGCCAATGGCACAACGAACAAACATATAATCTTCCGGTTCAAGGTCATAATCATAAATAGGGCATCGACCCATGTGCAGATAGATACCCTTTCCATCTAAGTTTACTCTTGTTGAAGTCTTATATTTGTCACTCTCATTTAATTAATTTTTACTATCTTTCTTACATGAAAAAATTGCCTTTACACTTGAATAAATAAGTCAAACATTATTTTCTGGTTCTTGTTTCATAAAGTGCAGGGACCTAAAGTGTCAAAAAGATATCAAGTTTACAAGTTTGTTCTAGGTTTGAAGAAAAGTAAAGATGAAGCGCCTTGGTGTAAATTGGTACTATATAAGCTTCTTAACCAACTAGGGGTTCTCATAATTCACCCACTGTCTTTAGCATCTCTATCTCTCAAGTTTACACAGATCAATCTCTTTATTTGATCTGTGTTTCTTGTGTGATTGAGTGATTTGTAGTGAGGTTTGATTGCATCCAGATTTGACTATCTTTTCTTTTATATCTTTGGCTGAACCCGTTTGGGGACAATCTTTTGTTAGGTTTTATAAAAGATTAGTAAGGAGTGGTTGGCTGAGTTTATTGTGGTGTTCTTGTGATTGCTCTGATACCAGGTATTGAAGTCACCCTCGGGGGAAGAATCATTCCATTCACTTGTGAAACTGAGAAGAATAGATTTTCTCTGAATCCGCCACTCACTCTCTTTCGGGTAGGGTAGAAAGTCAAAGCAATCTCCTCAACCATTTTTCAATGTCCGAATAGTCTTTCTACAACAATATATAGGCAATTTTATATGATTCAGATATTCTTCAACAATATAAATGGGAACATCTCTAGAACTTTCGAACTGTGAACAAGTTTACAAAGATATACTAGTACATATTTACCATGTTGTTAAAAAAACTCTCATTTTGCATGATCTAGCTTTTTCATTTTCTGATCTTTGTTGTAAACAATTTAATTACACGGATAAGTTGTATATCATTACAAATTGTGATCTTAATACCTGACTATATAAAATGCCAGCTAGTGAAGTTATGTATATCATTTTAAGGAGTAGTTTAGCGTTTAACTAATACTTGTATCTTTTTTCTGGATGTTAAGGTGCGTTTTTGGTTTTTTTAGGTTCGCCAGGAGTGTAAACCTCCTAGGTGTTCTTCTTAAGGGGATGTCCTCCAAGTGTTTATGCTCTAGCTTCTTGTTAGCTTTTACTGATATATCTGCCCTTATGAAAAGGCAAATCTATGTGATTTGTCGTCTTCTGGTATCTTGGCTTGTCATTTTTATAAATTCTCTCCATTTGCCTTTCAACATAAATGTATTAAACTTTCTTAACGTTAACTTTCTCTATAGAATTTTTTCCACCGTTATAAAGAAAAAGTAATTAAATTTTATTATTAATCATGTCATAATACGGAGTATAAAATGTATAAATGTCAATGCCTATTTTATTCTAAAATGAAGCTAAGTATATATTTTATCAAAAGAATAATGTTAACAAGTAGTTGTATTGTTAATTATATTAATTTGTGAAGGTGTAACATGAAATTTTGTAGTTCTCTCCACAAGTTTATGGCCAATTAAGAGGTGGTAGTAGGTTGACGGTCGTTATACTTAAAGTCACGCATGAAAAAGGCCACGATCGACCAAGTTGTGTACGTACGTTACTGACATATCAATGCACTACCCCGACCAGATTGACAAACTCCAAGTTCCGTTCTCGTCTTCTCATGCTTATGTTATGGACCTAGCTTCTGGTGTTTAATCAACCCACACAATTACTTATTAGGAAAATATATAATGTTAAATTGATCAAATAATTAATAAATAAAAGGGGTAATACCAAAAAAACGCACTATACTTGTCAAAAATAGTATTTTTATGCATCGAACTTTTATTTTTCCTCATTGGTGTACTAAACTTGCATTTTTTGCCTCTTTTACGCATTTTCGTACAATTTTATGACATTTTTGCCCCTGGATTTTTAAAGATTTGAGGGGCAAAATCGTCCCAAAGTGCGTAAAAGAGGCCAAAAATTTGAAGTTTAGTACACTAATGAGGAAAAAAAAAATTCGATACACAAAAGTACTATTTTTGACAAGTATAGTGCGTTTTTTTGGTATTAGCCCTAAATAAAAACCGGCCAGGAACTTGTGTCGTAATTCTGGAAGCCAATGTGTGTCATTTTTCTGTGATCGTTATGCTAGGTCAACGATCTATACGTTTCCTCATCATATATTCAGTTTTCTAAACCTTCTAAATATTTTGTTAACAGAGGAATTGAATAGTTAAAGATGACAACAAGAATAAAAGTTTATTCCACGACATCAAAACAGAACATTAGAGTTTAATGGGCACTGAAAAGGTTATTTGTTAAGTGTTCAAAGTATGTGATACAAATATATATAGGATTTTGATCGAAAAGCTCTTTTATAAGTGTTCAAAACATATAGGTATCATCTGCAAAACTAAAGTAAAGGTCTTCCGTGACACGGAGTGTTATTTAATTAGAGCATTACAAGAGGTATTTAATTTGGAATCAACTTATGAGTAGCTAATTATACTCAACAAAAGGTAAACACTGCTTGTTATTACGTACAAATGTACACATGACCCTACTAGTGGACCATTGAACACGTCTATTTTTCTTGGTCCTCCAATGGGATGATATGGTATTGTCTTTGTCAAATCTAAGTGTGCTAATATGTCTTGATCAAAGTAATTGAAGTTGAGTTTTAAATAAATTTTCTTAGATATGTTAAGCATATAAACAGGATCTACCTTAGAGCTAGACATCCGCTATGAGAGGACTAATTCAATCAATAGTTAATTTAAATGAGCATCAAACTATTGCTACTGAAATTTAACAAGAGACAATTTGCATGTAAATGATACATTAATGTTAGACCAACTCCTTTTTTTGTGATTTATATGTAGACAGTTATGACCGCCTTGTATTCTTTTCTTAATTTTGGAGCACTAGATAATGGATTTGTTAAGATCGAGCATCAAGGATCGCTTTTATGGGATTCTATTGTTTCTCAATCAGTTATTTGGATTTCATTTAAAAATCCTAAGTATAATTTTAGTTGGGTAGGCTGGATTCGGAATCCTTTAGTTTCTATTGCTTCGATATAATTTATTTCTAGCTTTTGCTAGTTCGATCCCTTTCACTGCGGGTAACTCCTTAACCTATTGAGTAAGATTTAGTGGAACATCTTTTTGGCACCTAACGGTTAACAGCCGGTCAACTTGAAATCTTTATATGAACTACCAACTTTAATTTCTACTGTCTTTCTTGCTGGAAAATTTTACTTTTATTTTTCGAAGTCTGAATAGTCTCACAACATTCAATGTGATTTCTTTTTGAACGGCGATTTGATTGAATAAATAAATTAAATAAATAAATAAATAAATAACTTGAAGGAGCTATAGAAGATATACAAGTGAATCGGGAATAGAGCGTTACAAGGATAATTACACCACTCGATCCAATTTAAAGATGACTCGCTACCTCTAGTAAGGTTACAATGTGAAATCTTTGAACGTTTCAGATTTTCATCAAAATAAATTACTATCGACGTAAGCCTCTAAGAAAACTATCGGTTTGCATGCACTAGCTGTTTGTTTTTGGATTTTCTGTGTAAACTAACAATTTCATCTGATAGAGTTGTATATCCTTGTGCTTTTGAAAAAAAATAGACTATAAAAGTACTAAAGTCATCGTACATTATTTTAAGGAGTTGTTTACCTTTCAATCTCATGTAGTTCTCTTATACTTTTTTTCTGGATGTTTGGATATTTGTTTTGTTATGGTGATCGACTTGTTAGTTTCTAGTTTTTCAATGACCTTTTTTTATTGCAATTGATAGAATATATTTTTGAATCATTTGCATAAATAATATAAAAAGTTAATGCCTATATAATTCTAAAATAAAGTACACATTTTATCCAAAGCATACTGATAAGTAGTATATTCAGGTGTATGTAAATTGGAATTGCGTAGTTTTCTTGACGAGTTTATCGCCAGGGTGAACCCATAATTACAGATCAAACCCGACTCATGTTTTTGTAGATAAGTGGACGTAGTAGGTTAAGGGCAACTCTATGTCTAAACTCTCCCCTCTAAGTGTGGGCGAATTGTGCGATCCAATCACAAACCCTAATCGACTTTTTTCCTGATTCGATCTAATCCTTAATTCTAACATTCTGATTCTTGTGGTTAATCATCCTTGCGTTGATCTTCCCTAGAATTGAGTGTTTCTTTATCCAATCGGTTTAGTTGTTATTAGGGTTACGATTTGCTCTTAATCGCTGCTTAGGGTTTTTATTAGTCGACTCATTAATTCTTATTATTGGATCGTCTACTGTTATGGGTTAGTCCTTGTGCGTTATTTGGTCTAAACCCTAGTTTTCCACTAGGGTTTTCGTGATTGGTTGTGCTGAGTTGCTGGGTTTCTTGTGCGATTACTTTTGATTAGGGTTCTTGGGATGTCGAAGTTGGGAGAGGCGAACAATATGGGTACACAACCTGTACCTGTTGATAATACAGCAACGATTGCTGTTGGGGTTGTTGCTAGTGGTAATACGGATACTCAGGTTTCTGATTCGTATGTTAATGGTGAATGTTCTAATAAAGAGAAACCGATTTCTCTTGATACTGATGTTGGTGGTAATGTGGATGTTAATGAGGTTGCTGGTTTATTAAAACCTAATGGCGCTACTACTGGTACTAATGGGGTTGATACTGCTAGTAGTGCTGGAGTGAATACAGTTAGTTACGCGGGTGCTACTTCTAAAGAACCCAAGAAGAACGAGTCTAATTTTAGGAGNCTTTGCGATTACTATTGATTAGGGTTCTGTGGATGTCGAGTTGGAGAGGCGAACAATATGGGATACACAACCTGTACCTGTTGATAATACACAGATGCCTGGTTGGGGTGTTGCTAGTGGTATAATGACGGATGCTCAGGTTTTCTGATTCGATATTTTGAGCCAGACGTTTCTAGGAGTACGTACGGGTCATCTTCTGGAGGACACGAGCTAGAAGGGTATTTTTCTGATGATTATGCTGCCCAGGTGCTTGATTTACCTGGGCAATTGGAGGAATTTACCAAGATGTTTGACTTTAAGATTCAAGGCAAGTCGAGGAAGTAATATGCGATGTCTAGGTGTCGTACATGTTATTTCTTTTATGGTTTTCTAGTTTTTCGTAGCTAGTTGATCCTTTATGGCATGTCATAAATGATCCAGTGGTAGTTCAAGCGGTTGCTTGAGGTTAATGTGGTATCTCAGCCACATTCCATTGTACTTTAAACGTTTTTTTTGGTTAATATATTTTACCAGGGTGGAGATCCCTTTTACCCAAAAAATAGTAAGTTAAGGGCCGTTAGGCTCAAGATCGCGCTTAATTCTTGTCTAGCTTCTTGTGCTTACGTTAGGTTCTTGTGTTTAATCAACCAACACAATTTACATCTTATAGAATACGATAACAGAAACCGGAAACCCTCTATTTTGGGAGCCAATGGTGTCATACTTTCAATGATCGTTATGCTATAGTTCATTCATATGCTGCGCATTATTTTGTTAAATCTTTAATTAAGTCTCTTTGATAAGGGAATATTTTTAGATGACGGCAACAATAATATGGAAGAGCTATTTTATAATTGTTCTAGGTATGTGATAAATGATTAATTAACATTATGAATAGATAAATGATTTTAATTATATATCTTGTTCTCCAAAATATATGGAAGCATTTTGCAAAAGTAAAGGCCTTTCATGACACGAACGAGCGTTTAGGGCAATACATGAGTGTTTGAATGATCGGGTTGTAGCAAATATAATATTCAACAAGAGGAAGTGTGCTAAATTAAAACAGCCTTTGTTACATACAAATGTACACATGACCCTAGTAGTGGTTCAAACTCGTGGTAAAGTTTTGACCAATGAACTCGTCTATTTTTTCTGGTCCACCAATGGGATGATATGTCTTGATCAAATAGTGCCACATGTTTTTTCTTTCCTTTAATTTCAGTTAATATTTAATTGGTTAATTGACTGAGAATATATTTAAATTTCATATTTTATAGTTTTGTGCAGTAAACTTTTTTATTATTTCTTATTATTTTTTTTATTATTATCATTTTTTAATAAAATATAAAACTTTTGAATCTGTACTTTTATGTGCATCTTATAACTATTTTATTCATCGGTATCAATATATAAATATATTGGTACCGAAGAGTAAAATGGTCATTTTCCACGAGCTAAATACACGGAAAAGAACGAATTCAAAAGTTTT
>LBNU01010512.1:16872-44104 GCA_014162995.1 Artemisia annua
GATTCCATTGACCTTAATGGTGCCACTAGAGATACTACCCGATTACGTCTCTTCCATTTCTCTCTTCGTGACCAAGCTATCCATTGGCTTGATCGTCTACCCGCGGGATCCATCTCGACCTGGGATGATCTCACCACTCGTTTCCTCGCACAATTTTTCCCACCAGTGAGAACTGCCAAGCTAAGGAATGACATCTTGACGTTCCAACAACGTCAAGGTGAAACTCTTTACGAAGCATGGACTCGTTTTAAGGAATTACTCCACAAAGTCCCCCATCACGGCATTGATCTTTGGCTCCAAGTCCAAATCTTTTATGATGGTGTCAATCATCAAACTAGAAGGGCCATAGATTACGCTGCCAATGGTAGACTGAGCAAGCTTAGTGTTGATAAGTGCTGGGAGGTCATTGAGGACCTAGCACAATACGAAGAGGAAGAATGGAAGGGCTCAACGTTCTCGGAAGAAGGGATTTTGGATTGCATGAATGCAACTCAAGAACAACTGTTTGATAACATAAAAAGGCAGGTTGAGAAATTAATGAAAGCCGAAGCACCTGTGGTTGAGGAAAAACCCAATGAGTGTGTAAACACAATTGGTGAACGTACATTTCCTCAATTCTCGTGACAAGATGAATTTGAAGGAATAATGCTAAATTTCGTGAACAACCAAGAGAGACAGATACAGGAATTGGAAACTCACTTGAAAAACACCCAAGACATGTTCATGGAATTAGCAGATAAGTTCATCTCGAGGATAAAGGAAAAGATTAGGGAAGAAGCTGTACCCAAAAAGATCGAAAAGATTTTTGAACTCTCAGCCCCTAGTGAAACAAGCAGCGGTTGGCACAATGAGAAAGAGAACTCTCACGCCTATACCATAACCTATGAACCACTCAAACCAACCTTGATGCATAGGGTCTCAATGATTTCTCAAACCAAACCCATTATCCATAAAACCTCTTTCCAACATTCCTAGTTCAAAACGCCAACACTCCACTTCTTCATGAAAGCAAGTTTGAATACGAAGACGAAGATGACGTTGAAATAAAAAAGATGGGAACCGGAATGGATGAAGAACCGTTGGAGCATACTAATTATGAAAATGACAAAAGCTCAAATCTTTGTTATAAAACTCTTCCAACTTCAAATCCACCCATCAACCAATATTACCCGGGTAGTTTTAGGATGAAGGAAGCCATTCACTCACCCCCTTCATCTCACGTGGCAAATTTCCACCCTAAGGGTGTGTATCGCTACTTCCACCCGTACTTAATCCTAAGTGTAGGGAAAACCTCCCCTATTTCCGTTAAATAAGGGTAGAGTCAGGCTCGTGACTCGAAAAAAACAAGCGCTTCTTGGGAGGCAACCCAAGCTTTGTGTGTTTATTTGTTTGTTTGTTTCATTTTATTTGTTTCCGTATGTAGGTTATTTTTGTTTTTAACTTCGTCTTAACTATATATAAAGGTATTTTGCAAAAGCTAAGTGTAAGGGAAATCTAAATCGGTTTATAAGAACGAATGAACATGAATCATAACAATGTAAATTAACATACATATTAGTATTTGTTTGAGTCAGATGCTTGTATCGAGTCATAATGAATTTTTGCAGGAATTCCAGGAAGTAAGCTCTAGTTTTTCCAGAATTTTTCTCGGAAACTTAACATGAGAATTCTGTCAGATCATTTCTGACGGCGTCAGGCATAACCACCTGACGGCGTCAGGCTACAATTTTCTGCAATTTTTGAAAGTTTTGTATTTCTTCTGGAAACATAAAAAGTTTTGTTAATTCTTTAACTTATAATCTCCAGGAATTCTGCAAAAATATTCATTCCACAAGCATTATATCCTATTATAGATTATACCGCCGATTTTATGCGAGGTTGGCCTTTATCTTTTTCAGGTTAACAGGTTATTTTGGACAAGAAGATGATTTATATTTTGGATGGGAAGCTTTGAGCGTTCTTCTTTTTTGGAAGAAGATCTAACCATGTTACTTCACTATCCACATCAAACGATTTAGGGGAGTATTTGATTTAATTCTTTAATTTTATTTACTTTTACATCTTCTATTTGAACATTGGGGACAATGTTCGGTTTAAGTGTAAGGGGGTAAATGAAGGCATCGTTGAGAATAAAATTGCGCTTGATGTTTTGTTTTGTTTGATAGTAAATTTGTAATAAAACCAAGAGAAATATTTGTTAGGGCAATTTTAGCGCCAATTTAATTTTTTTCACAACATTTAGAAGTGAAACCTTGATCTTAATAAGCGTCTCATGGATAGGAAATTGTATGACTAGCACAAAACCGTACCACTAAAAAATTTTTCCACCCCAAATATGTGAGATTCGCCCCTAGAATTGGTAGGAAAAGCATCCATCTTTGGTGCTATGATGTGTGTACCGGTAACATTTAGATTCTAGAACTTGCGTTAGGACCATCTCAAATCCACAAGTGAGACTACATTCGTGTAGTTAAGATCTACTACATGATAAGAGGCATTAGGATTAACCCTTTGTTTTACACCCGTATTTTTGTTATAATTACATTGACTTCATTGGTCAAGTAATTCTCCCACACCCTTTGCGTTGTATCCATTTTTGGTACACGATACCCCTAGTACACCCCTCCGAGCCTATCTTTTCGTTTCGATCTTTGAGCATCTTACTCAAAGTGAGGATTTGTTACACCCCACTTAAATGTACACCCAAATCGCCTTAGCCTACCTTGTATGCACTCACCTTTGGTGCATTATTGTGACAACATTTGTTAAACCCTTAGTTAATTATCTAGTCAATTACATGGTTGCTAAGTCGAGTCATATCCTTGTACATATTGTTTTGGGACGATTGGGACTCATGGGTAAAGTACTAGTGTAATGGAGTAATGGGGAAGAACGACATTATTACCCCCATATGTGCTAAATATTTTTAAAGTACTCCAAGTTTTTCGATTATCTTAATTCGAGTCATTAGAATAGTAATTGTAAAGTTATGTAAAAATTCAAGTGTAAGGGGAATGCAACTCCCCTATGATGTATTATTTTGAATGGTAGGGCAAGAGTGTATGAAAAAAAAAATCGAAAAATCAAGAAAAATACAAAAAGATGTGAAAAAGAAAGAGAAAAACATACGGACTACCATCCCGTTTCCTTTTATGTTTCTTTTTAGTTTTTGTTATTTCATTTTTAGCTTTAGATTGAGTCGAGTCTTGGCTTAAGCAACGATGTATAGTGCATGTATTTGATCATGATAATTAACTCGCCACCATTAAAATACCCTTTATTCCAACCAAGCCGTGTTTATCATATCCCTACACCTTAAGTTATAACCCTTTGGAAAGCCCTCTTTGATAGTTTATCTTAGGTTCTTACGCCTAGTGGAGGAGTAATTGATCCTCTCCCAAGCCTATGGTAATCTATTTGCTATGACAGGTAGTGAGTGATATATTCCGTTTTCATTTATGAGATATAATTCTATGACATTTGAGAGATGAGAGAATCCAAACACTATTTGTGAGGTGCTAGTGTATGATTTCCGTGCTTATTATGATTAGGTTCGAATGACTATTTGTTGTAATTACTTTTATATTCGTGCTAAATGACCCCTAATTCATATTTTCATTGGAATAAAAGCTCATTTGCTTGAGGACAAGCAAATCTTAAGTGTAAGGGTATTTGATGAGACGAAAAGTGTTACGGTTTTAAGGGGTCATTTAAGCTTTAATTCAAGTAAATGTGATCAAATAATGCCCTAAATCGTTCTTTTTGTCATTTTAGGTACTTTTGAGAGGAATTCTGGAAAACATGCATTTTTGGATGTTTTTGGAGCATAAAAGTGAAGAAAACGACAAAGTCTCAAAAGAAGCTGGAATTACTACCTGACGGCGTCAGAGTCACAAGGTGACGCCATCAGCAAACATTGACAAAGGAGTGGAAACCATTTTATAAATGACGGGCCAGAAAGATTTGGCAATTTTACATCTGACGCCGTCAGGTGTTAATAGGTGTAGGCCGTCGGGTTATGACTTAAAGAGTGACGGCCCAGAAGGCAACAAAGGGTGACGGCGTCAGAAGTGGATCTAGGCCATCTGAGAAACCTACTGGCGGCGGGCTGACGGCGTCAGACCCTATAACCTGACGCCGTCAGAGTGTAAAATCTATATATAGTTTTCTATTTTTCATTCATTGTGTGGAACTTTTGGTGGAGAACTTTTAGGGCAAAACCCTAAGATGAATTTTCTGTATTTTTTAGGGTTTCCAACCCTTGGAACCCTCATGCTTAATTAAAGATAAGTCTTCACTTCAATTTAATCAATATGTCTATGTGTTGGTTAATTATCTATCTTGCTTGTCTTTCAATTAACATGCTCGGCTAAATTCACCTTGTGTTTGCTTAGATCTAATGAAACCTAACTATTGATTATTGGTTAATTGATGTGTTGTTGTTTGTTGGGATGATTGTTCCATCGATGTTAGGCTCAAGAAAACTGGCTAACCTCCTTTAATGGTAACCTGCTTGAACGTCTTGGGAAACATGTAGCCAAGGCATCTAGGCTATTAAGGTAGTATTTCACGCATGAGCCACTGTTTACAATCCCTATGGTTGTGCCGTGCATGGCATAGGAGGAGATAAGAGCTCATAGAATTGGAGAGATATGTATGCCACTCCATGAGTTATTAGGAATACACCCTTCATCCACACAAGTAACATACATATCAATTAACCGGTAAAATATAGTTAGGGAGTAATGAAGTCTAAGTAAACACACTTTTCGTCCATATAGTTTTCACAAACTAATAGTATAGATATATTATTTTATTTACAATTGTAGTAATCTTGGGTTAGTTGACTAGCAACTAATTCCGCCCACTCTTCAAAACCGAGATTTAATTTGCTTTCCATAAAATATAAAAATACAAAAAGAATCCTCCTCCACCTCTAGACCTATTAGAGTAGTCTTTCTATCCTAACGAACACTATTCCCTGTGAGAGAACGATCAATCCCACGTACTTACCACTATCCTATACTACATCGGTCAGGTACACTGCCTGGTGAGGTTGTAAGCCTCTTGAGATCCCTCGAGAGGTAAAACCTGTTGTAAGGTCACAAAACCACGCATCAGTACTTGATATTGAGCCTTGACTACTTGACCCTTCAATATTTTACCCAGGAGCTACTTGTTGTGGAGTAGCCACAACCATAGTATTGATGCACCAATGCTATGTACTTTAGCGTGGTTGGAGAGATGTACCACGCCGTCCCTGATTCTTGTTATCGACTGCTGCTATGATTATTATTATTATTATTGTTATTGGCAAGCAGGGGCGTATGGATGCATCCTAGATTTGTCTTGTCTTGATACTTGCTTGGGCTACGGCCATCTTGATTATGATTTGGATTTACAGGATACATTACTTGGTGACTGGACTTGTCTGCATTGCAGCCCCTCAATTCTTGGGAGCTAGCTACTCCATCTTGGGTTACTTGACTTGATATATACTTGACTTGATACTTGTTTGGGCCTGGGGTTTAAATACTGAATCCTTGAAACTTGACAATTTTGATATTAAACTTGTTTTCTCTTGATATTTAACTTGATAATCCTTGATATATATAACTTGAAAATCCTTTCACACTTGTTCCGCATCAACTTGGGAGGCAAACCGTGTTTTTGAAAGTTTTGGGCGTTCAGATTTAAACGCAGTCGGTTGTCTAACAACCGATTGGTTTCTATACGATTGAGAAACTGGTTTCCCCAAGATTGATGGTTTTGCAAACTTAGTGTTCACACTATTCCCTGTTGCTTTTCTTAGCTCATTTTTTAAAGCTGCAATTGTGAAACCCTTTTCCAGAAGTTGAGCTTTGAAATCATCATTTTTGGCAGTCAAAGAGGTTATCTGTTCTAGAGTCTTAGTTTTAGTATCTTTGATAGATTCACACGATTCATTACACTGATGTTTCAAAGTCTCATTTTTTGCAAGTAAATTAGCCACATTATGTTCCAATTCACTAACAGCGCAGTCATGTTTAGCTTTAACTTCATTACACATATTACACATCTCAGTAACACATTTTTTCAGGTTGTTGATTGTCAAGTTCTTGGTTTCTAGCTGAGCTTTCAAATCATTAATCATAAAGTATTCACGGAGATCAGGAAGTTCCAGATTTTTACATGGTTGATTATTTTGAAAAATTTCTTCCTTTTGTTGCATTGCGATTTCAAGTGAAATACAATGTTTTTCAAGTTGCAAAAATCTCTTTGAAAGTTCATTAAAAGTTTCTTTATCAACCATATCATTTGACTTAAAAGCATCTGCCGTCAACACAGAACTTAACAATTTATCACGTTCAGCATCCTGATCACTTTCTCCCCCTTTATGACTCATATTTGTTGAATTAGACATGGTATTGCTATCAGTCTTTTCCAACAAATTTGTGTCATAAGTGAGTTTGATTTGATCAGTATGCTCCCGTTCATTAGAGAACACATTATGTCGAACAGTTAAGGGTACCTCAGCACATGACATTTGTTCATTAACCGGTCTAAAATCAGCATCCATGCCCTGGGTGACTAGAGTCACTGAACTGCTGGTAGGGTCAAGCTTATCAGTCTCTGATCCTTTACGCATCGTGACACCTAACCCAACATCCAAAGCTTTTCCCGAATCGTCAATACCATCACATGATTGTACCAGAGATCCCTTCACTTTGTCGTTATCTAAACGTCTGTGTTGTGCTTTTTCCTCAATGAACGCCTTAACATCACCCATGAGTTGGATGAGTGTATCTCTGAACGTGTCAACTTCAATTCTCGTGTGATCAGCAAAGCACCTTTTAGTCATCTCACTATAATGGTCATACTCCAGAGTGAATTTTGAATCAAAGAATACTTGGAGTTGTTTGTTAATCACACAAAGAGCAGCCATGGATCCAATTTTTAAAGATTCTTGTTGGTCAAGTTGTTGTTGTAATTGATCTAAGTAAAGAATCATTGTATCTCTGAAAGTCTGAACATCTTGACCAAAGAGTGTTTCAAATGCACGTTCGAATCCCCTTTTGAAACCATTTCCCTTTAAGAGTACCGAGAGGTGTGCATGAAGTTCTCGGAAGCATTCTATGGAGCTTTTCTCTGCGTTATTGAACAATTTAAGTGGCTGAAGAACATTTGTCACTTGCGGATTAGAACACAAAGATTTATATTAGTAGTTTCAGATTCAAGATCAGTAGTCAGTTGTTCTATGTTGGAAATCTTATGTTCATCGATCACGTGGTACAGTTTAAGTATGTCAGAGATGACAGAATCTGAAGAATTTGACATGATGTGGACGTGCACGGGATTTTACAATTCTATGATTTTATCCTCCCAAGCTCAGCTACAAGTATCGTGGTGGTGATTGCTTGTTATATACCCTAATTCCTTTATATACCCCCTGTTCCGCGGATCGAACTCCGCGGTGAGTTCGTATGAAAAACAAGGATTTTGTATGTAAAGTTTGGTTGAATCTTTGATAATCAAGGAAAATATACGTTGAGATCTAAGAGAGCTAACCACAAACAATACTAACCGCTGATCTTACTAAACGCTGACCTTACTAACCGCTGAACAATTAACCGCTGTGAATTAAACCGCTGGCAAAGATAACCGCTGACAGAGTAACCGCTGAGAAGTTAACCGCTGAGAAGTTAACCGCTGAAAAGTTAACCACTGAAAAGTTAACCGCTGAAATGTTAACCGCTAACAGTTAACCTCTAAGTCCAAGATAACCGCTGGTAGTAAACCGCTAGAAGTTAACCGCTGAAACAGTACAAAGTACAGCGTAATGTTCGCTCCACAACTTGTACTAACCGCTATTACTAACCGCTGAAACCCCAAGTTAACCGCTGCTAAGAAGCTTTTAATGAGGAGCAAACCGCTGCCAAGAAACAAGCTCCAAACCAACTCGTACACAACTCAAACGTTAGATTTAGTCCAACCAACTGATAAACTAGATGAATCTAACCTTTCTAATNACTAACCGCTGAAACCCCAAGTTAACCGCTGCTAAGAAGCTTTTAATGAGGAGCAAACCGCTGCCAAGAAACAAGCTCCAAACCAACTCGTACACAACTCAAACGTTAGATTTAGTCCAACCAACTGATAAACTAGATGAATCTAACCTTTCTAATCCTAGAAGTACAAGAAAGATCACAAGAAACACCACGAACAAGCACCAAAATGATTAAAAACCACCATAAACTAGTAGAAACCAAAACAAACCATAAACCACAAGTTCTAAGATCCCTAGGATGTAACCATGGCTCTTGATACCAATTGTAGAATACTAGATAACATCACAAACATGAATAATCATGTGGTTTTGGTTCGTTCCAAGCAAGAAAGAAAGGGATTCTAGAAAGAAAGTAGAGACAGAAAGAAGTGAAGCCTTAGAGAGAAAACCAAAAAAAAGAAATGAGATTATGAGAAGGCTTACCCTCTCCAATGATGGAGAGGGGTTTATATACAAGGTGTTTTGCCACTTGGGGCGTGCCACTTGGGCTACGGATCAGGCATACAGTGGGTAAAGACCCGTCCTTCTTCCGCGAACTAATCTACATCTAAACTACTTTTAACTAACTAATATAACAACTACGAGCTAAACAATGCTTAATCATATCGGGGGTCACCGAATCTTTCTTATGGGTGACTGAATCTTTCTTATCCAAAAATCGTATTCCTAACATTTGCTGATGAGAAATTGATCACATGATGTAGTACTCTGCCATTCGTCACTCTCTTAAACTCCAGTGGATCTGCATCTTTCCGACATGCTCATACATCATTGACGTTTGAAACTTTAATTTGAGTGAGGCTCTCTTTTCATTTATGAAGATTCTTTGTGTTGACGTAGAATCCTTCTTTAGACGGTGCATTGCTTTGAGATCGTTTGTCATAATTACTTTGTAGATTCTTTTGGCATGGAATCCATCTTTGACTTTTCTGTTGCTTCGATCTTTTATGAGAGCTTTCTTAGTTGTAAGTATGAGCATGTGGAAGCTGGTGTTTAGGATGGTGGTTGTACCTGCATTGAAACAGTTAGCAGTAATCCATCCGGTACTTACAGGTTTGGAGTTAGAATTCGTCGACAGCATAGTGTGAAGACTCCTTCTAATCCTTACCAAGGCCGTTCCTAATCGGATACCCCCTAGAGGGCTTACACAGACATACATAAGTACACCCACGATTAGGTGAGTCGCTGGAGATCACCCCACGACTGTAGACCGTTTGAAACCATCGAACACACTAAGCATAATCCATAAGGAATCACCGAAGTGACCTGGTGTCAGGGCTCTTTGATGTTGAACCTGGTAGGATTTCCGTTCAATCATTCGAGAAATACATAAGTAAATCCCTCATAAATGTTCAAGGCAGATTGCTAGGATCTGCGAAGGACTCGATAGTTTACACTTAGTGCCCATTGATGTAAGACACTTAGTGTAGAAGAATTTTGTGTTCCTAAGAGATCTTTTATGTTATCTCGTGGCTCTAGACTCGATAAGTGCACATTTGGTTTCCTATGCGGAGGCATGGAGCAGAGGGCCTCCTGTTTCAATATCAACCATCTCTAATAGACGATCGATAGATTACACTGGTTCCCCATGAGAATGAAACAAACATCTTTTAAGAGATGCCTGAGTGGCTAAGAAGGTTTAGGTGCATTGCGTCACTGGGTCCATGACGTCTTTTATCTTCAATACCGGTGTTGCCTTAGCAACGACCAGTAGCATATGAATTGAACCCGGTGTCTGCCCTAAGGTTGATAAAATGGAGGGCTATTTCTTTTCACCCTTTTCATACATTTTCTTTTTAATTCTTCAACCCCTTCTTTCTCCTTTCATTCTTTTCTCCTTTTTTCATATCATACCTAAGGACTTCTATTTTCTAGCTATTGGTGATATCCTTGGGTAGATCCCTCCGGTTTAGGCGGATCATAGGACGGGTTTTCCTATCCTTAGTCACCTTGTAACTCCTTGACTATCCTATTGATGCCTTTGAACCAAATCATTGAAAGTCTCTCAAAGTTTTTATGAGTGTAAAAATTTTTTGTTAACACTTTGAGGTTTTGAATTTCTTATGAATGACTCCCCTCCACATATGCTCATAAGTATTTCAGAAATTTGCATATGCGGGAAGAGTTGGCACTTTTGAATTGATCCACTCTTAATAGACATGTACTCGAGGGACATGTTTACGTTGCTTAGTTAAAGGGATGCATTATCAGTTTTTAGGTGATAACTAGCCCTAATAACTAACTTGATGTTGTTAACATTCCTAAAAGGAAGTTAGACCCGTCAAAGTAAACATCTAGAAAGAGTTTCTAAAAACGGTACTTTCTACTCAGATAAATCCTTTTGAATACTAACATTTGTTGTTTTGTCAATTCGTGGGTCAATTCTGAGTCGAGCTCGCACAAGATAAGACTTTTTGACATCATATTTTAATCACTTTCTTCTTCTCCCCCTCAAAAATAGCATATCAAATGTTGTTTTTGTAAACGGTTTGGATTAAAATATGCCTTTTTGAGTCTTATAGGGAGAGATAAAAAAGACTTGAAGATTTAAGAACAATGTTTTGAGTCAAGTACTCCCCCCCAACAAGTGATTACTTGTTGAGGTGTAATACTTGTCTTTTGAGCAGAATTGAGAAAATACTGAAAGGTTTGATTAATTCTACTCAAAAGTAAGAAGCTTTCGCTCCTTATATCAGGATTGTGGCACTGAAGCGTACTACAGGGTCCTTTCAATGCAAAGTGCGGGTTGTACACTGTTATTTGTGCACAAGCCGTAGTTATTACAAATCAATGTATATAAAGAAAATATTGAAATTATTGTACCGATAGAATAGGAGATGTAGTTCATCATCTGACTAAGCATCAAAATCTGTGAACTGTGGATCAGGTCGTCTGAATGTCAAGACCAGAAATGAAGGTCGAACGCCGATGTAGCTTTCCAACCTTCTGATCTGCTGTCGATGATATAGTCTTTCTTCAACAGTGTGGAGAAATTTGCGGATCATTCTTCGTCCATTTGCCTTCCACCTAGTTTCACCACCTTCCTTCAACTTCTTCTTTTCATCCTCCAACCTTTCTGCCAACCCATCACGAACCCTTTGAAGTGTCACATCACAGAACTTAGGAATTTCATCGAACCTCATGTAACGAAGCTGATGCTTGCTGTTTAGGTAGGTGATTCCAAATGACGGTTGTTGTACGAGAGTGTATTGTGACGACCCTTGAATTTCAGGAAACATGAGTTGTGGTTTGGTGAGGTTGATGGTGTTCTGATAACTTTCCACGCCCAGCTGAAGATCTTCCACTCTTTCTTGAACTATCACCCGTCTGATGTAGAGTAGGAGAGATGCAATGAAGTTGTATTGTGTTTCTCTTTCAAAGTTGAGCATTTTCCCTTGAACTTTGAGCATATACATGTCTTCAATGTCATTCAGGTTCATGTCTGGGAAATCTGCTTCACAAAACTTGTAACGCTTCTCATCTAGTCTCTTGACGATGATTTCCTTCATGAAAGTGTAGCTGAATCTTCTATCTTCCATGATCTCCATTATGGCAATGATACGAAGCGGTTGCTTCACACTTTCACTTGACTTTAGATGTAGACGGTGTGTATAGCCAAGCTTTCGTTTTTCCGGCCAGTGTTGAATACCGAGAAGAGCGTCCCTGTTGTATTGGACAACTGATTTGCAGTATATTGGTGCGGACTCTTCAATGTCAGGTAATTCATATCGGGCTGCTGGAATGGAAAGCGTCAGTGAAGATGCATATCGTTCCTTTGAGGTTTCATGAGCGTGTTGTAGATATCGAAATTCGTTGTTGAAGAAGCGTCTGTAAGGGATCTTGGGTTTTTCAG
Source organism: Artemisia annua (assembly GCA_014162995.1). Classification (NCBI taxonomy): domain Eukaryota; kingdom Viridiplantae; phylum Streptophyta; class Magnoliopsida; order Asterales; family Asteraceae; genus Artemisia; species Artemisia annua. The sequence goes on from LBNU01010512.1 coordinate 28,773, forward strand.
GAAATCCTAGTAGAGGCAATGGCTTTGTCCAATCTGTGAAGTAAGGTTTCTTCTTTTCTGTGTCGACATTTGATTTAGTGTTGAGCCAGTCGAACGAGCCAGATAATGCACAGGCTATGTTCTCCATGTGGTAATCAAGTTCAACTTTATTCCCTGACCTTTTCTTCAGAAAGTCTTTAGCTTCACGGTTGATCCTTCTCAGTTCTGCTTTTGACAACCTTTCAACTTGAAGACCTGACATAATACTCTGAGTCATCTGCAAAGTATTTCCAGGCATTGGTTCTTCAGTCTCAAGCGGTGGTTGTGCTTTGATCATCTCAGTCAACCAATCAGACTTAGGAGCTTCGTCCACATCTAGCCATGAGAAGTGAGTAGTCTTTTCCTTCTTCTTCTTGGTCTTTGAAGACTGCTTCTTCTCTTTTGTCTTGGTTGTAGATGATGGTCCAGCTTGAAATTCAGGAATTTCTGATTCGGGAATTGCTGAGTCTGGTCCTTCCTGAGTATCAGCTGGTTGAAACCTAACTTGTTCTTCTGATTGTGTCGGACCGGAGCCGGATGCTGGAGCTCGTTGTTTGGAAGGAGGAGCCTTGGAAGTCTTGTGCGGCTGGTGAGATGAAGATGGTCCTTCTGATTTCTTTGACTTCTTGCTTTTAGGATCAGAGTCAGGATCATCATCTTTCCTTGGTCGTTTGTGTTTGCCGGTAGCTTCCTTGCATGATTCTTTCGAGGCAATGGTTTAAAGTGCCTCGAACATCGTTGACTCTTCAGGAGTTTTGTCCTCCTTATTTCTGAGCTTGGCAGCTAACAAGGCTTGTAGTTTTTCAGTTGATAGTTCTTCCGGTGTTGGAGGAGCCCTGTTAGTGCGAAGGTAGAATGGAGTTGACTCAAGCATGCGTTCGATGCTGTGCTTGATCCTAGAGTTCAGCTTTGTACGAATCGACTCTATAAGTTCAGACACAGCTGGTGTAGCAATTACAGCAAGATTGTCGTTGAGATATTCGTTGGTGTAGTCCTTGATCATCCCACTAATGTCGGCATGCAGAAGCTTGTCGACAAGTGCATTTGCTTCCTGAAGATCTTTGACTTGTGATGTCAAAGTCTTGACCTGTTTGGAGAGCAGTAGGACTTGGTTATTCAGGTCTCCAGCTGGTTGTTGTGTTTCCTTTCTTTTCTTCCTTGCCAAAGCAAAAGCTTTCTTGATCCGTTTTGATGCTGTCAATGATGCTTTGCCTCCTTTCTGCTTCTTGATTGATTTGTGTTTGGATGTTTTCTTTGTTGATGGTGGTGAAGAGTGATGTGATGATGATGATGAAGATGATTCATGCTCTGGTTCTGATGGAGGAGGTGAGGGATCCCTTGGAGGTGTGCCTGATGGAATCGGGGGATTCTGTGAAGATGAATGCGGAGGAGTGTTGATGAGTTGATCAGTGTCAAAGTGTTCTTCATCTTGATCGAGTTCACGAAGCAATCTATCCGTCTCCTCTTTAGCTTTCCTCTTAATTTCCTCGTCTCTCTGAACTTTAGCAACGAATTCTTCTGTGATGAACTCAGTCTGCTCAGCCTCTTCCTCTGTAGCTTCTTTCATGATGATGTTCCCTTCAGGATCACGTTGTTCAGTTTCTGTTTGTGGAACTACAACGCTACTAGAGCCAGCCTCATGTCCTTGAAGATTAAGCGGTGTCTGATGAGGTTGTGGATGTTGGAGACTTAATAGTGTAGCTGCCTTGAGTTCTTTCTCTTCCTGCTTCTTTTCAGCCCTGGTGTCGACAATGATACTCTTGATTTTCTTTTGTCAACCAGTGGCACTACAGGTGGTTCATCTTCTGCTTCTTCATCACGAATGTCACCACTCGGTTCATTTATGGTGATACCCGTACCTTTTCTCTGTTCTTGCTCGGCAGTTTCCTTGCTTATTTGTTTTATTAGTTCAAGCCCTGGAAACTCCTCTTCTTCATCTACTTTGTCATCCTTAGCTTTCGATCTTCTTTCATAATCCTCCTCATCATCTGATTCAGAGCCAAAGTCAGATCCAGTCTCTGTTTCGGATGATGAAGCTGACGGTTCATCTTGAGGAATCTGCTTTGGTGCAATTTTCCTTCTTGGTCTGGTGGGTGGCTTTTGGGCAGTCTTTGATTGTTGTGAAGTTGTGGTACTGCTAGTGCTTCCAGACTTGCCACCCCTCCTGCTTCGGGTTTGCACAATTGAAGCTGGTTCTTCTTCTTTCTCAGTGTAACCAACTCTCCCGGCCTTGAATGCTTTGTCATAAATCTTGTAGTTCTGAGTCTTTCTGATTTCATCATCCAAGAAATGGTCTGGGATTCTCATTCCTTTTGTCCTAGGAACGAATCTGATGGATTTGACGAAGGAAATCCTGGGATCTTTGTTGAATATGTCCTTTGGTTCTGTCCTGTCGTGCATCCTCTTGATAAAGTCAGGGGTTTTCTCACAGAAGTATCCGATGAGCAATTTTGTGAACCTAATAAACGGAATCACGGCCCTGTCACGATCAGTCTGAATGTGATGGATCATGTCGCTCATTATGGGTGCAGCAAAGTCGATAGGTTTCATGGTCATCATTCCCCAGAATACTTGCATGTGTTCCAACCTTGGATGCTCATGACCACTCTTTCTTCCAGCAACAGATCTGACAATCAGCATGTAGAAAGTTCTCCATGGTTGTGGCAGTGATGAGATGAAAAGTGTTACGCTTTTAGGGGGTCATTTAAGCCCTAATTCATATAAATGTGATCAAATATTGCCCTAAATCGTTCCTTTTGTCATTTTAGGCACTTTTGAGAAGAATTCTGGAAAACATGCATATTCGGACGTTTTTGGAGCATAAAAGTGAAGAAAACGGCAAAGTCTCAAAAGATGAAGAATTTATAACCTGACGGCGTCAGAGTCACAAGGTGACGCCGTCAGAAAGCCTTGACAAAAGAGTGGAAATCAATTATCAAATGACGGGCCAGAGAAAATTTTGGAATTAACACCTGACGCCGTCAGGTGTTAAGAAATGTAGGCCGTCAGGAGTAAAGTTAAAGAGTGATGGCCCAGAAGGTTTTATAAGGTGAAGGCGTCAGAATTGGATCTAGGCCATTCGAGAAACCTAATGGCGGCGAGCTGACGGCGTCAACCCTTATAACCTGACGCCGTCAGAATGTAAAATCTATATGTAGTTTTCTAATTTTCATTCATTAGGTGTGGAACTTTGTGGAGAACTTCAAGCCCCAAACCCTAAGTCCGATTCTAGGGTTAGGGTAGGTGTTTTTCCAGCAACTTTGAAGGTCTTAATCACTCCATAAACATCTTGTAATGGTGTGTTGATTCTATCTTAATCATGTCTTCCATTATTATTGTTAATTGCTCTTCATTAATTATGTGTTGCTAATTCGCTTTATGTCTACTTATGATTGTGTGAAACTTGTATATAATTAATTAGATCTTATTGATTTCTTGTTGATGTTTGTGTCTATCTCCATCAATGAGGGCTTGTTGATGTGTGTGTCTATCTCCATCAATTAAGGCGTGACAACTTCAATAGATCTAGTTGGTTTAGTTTATAATTCTTGTTTCCTATTGATTCTTGTTTTGATTGAATGTTCCATCAATGTTAGGCTTAAGAAAACTGGCCAACCTCCTTTATGGAAACGTGCTTGAACGTCTTAAGAAACATGTAGCCAAGGCATACTAGGCTATTAAGGTAGTATTTAACGCATGAGCCACTGTTTACAATCCCTATGGTTATGTAGTGCATGGCGTAGGAGGAGATAAGAGCTCCTAGAATTTTTATTAGGAATACACCCGTCAATTAAAACAAGGTTTACAGTCAATAGGTAGAATTGGATAGCTAGCAAAGAGTAATACATCATAGGTAGACATGCTTCACTTCCCTTGTAGAACCCTAGTTTACTTTCCTATACATTAGTTTAAGTAGTAGCTTTTGGGTTAGTTGATTAGCAACTGATTCCGCCCCTTCTTCCAAAACCCGAGAATTGTACTTGCTTTCCATAAAACATAAAAATACAAAAAGAACCATCCCTCATCTCTAGACCTACTAGATAAATTTCAATCCTAATGAACATTATTCTTTGAGTTGAACGATCAATCCCCCGTACTTACCACTTCACTATACTACATCGGTCAGGTATACTGCCTGGTGGGGTTGTAAGCCTCTTGAGATCCCTCGAGAGGTAAAACCAGTTGTAAGGTCACAAAACCACACATCAAGTTTTTGGCGCCACTGCCGGGGAATAGTTATTGTTTAGGTAGAATTTTTATTTTATTAGGTCTTCTCACTAGAATCCTTTCTAGTGAGATTTTTATTTTCTTTTTCTAGGATTTCTTTAGTCTCTCTTTTTCTTCGTGTTTTTGTTCGTAACCATTGCCATCCGCCATCATGGAAGGTGGTAATATCGTTGATCCCAACAACCCACTTCAACCAAACCACCCACCACAACCAAACCAACCTCCTAGACCCCGTACCTTAGGAGAGTATTCCCGACCTAGCCACCTTGGCTATCGCAACACCATTGAGCTCACTCTCAAGCCCAAATGTCACTCTTATATAGCGTGCCTGACACCATCCAGTCGGTTGTCAATAATAAAAGCGGCCCCCATAGCACTCCCAATTTTCAACCACGGCACTCGCGCTCTCCGAATATTCCAAAGCAATTTTCTCTCAAAGAGTTCTCTCAACAATCGTTTATTCTCTTAGATCCTTAGAAATTGTGTGCATCGAGAGCGACTCCCAGATCTGCGTTTCTCCAAATTTATTCTTCTATCTGAAACCAATAGTTTGTCAATTTGGCCTTTTGAGCGATTTTTTCCCGCTAAGGACGCATTTCACCTTTCCTTTCGGGACCGATCTCACAACTTCGTTTATTCCTTTGCTCAATTTTTCTTCGGTTGGAGAAGTTATCGCAAATAAGGAAGGGAATATTCTTTGTTTGTTTAGCTATCGCGACGTTCGTAAATCTCTTAACGGAGCAATTTTGATTCGATTTTTCAAAGACCTTTACCAAAGGCTTTGAGGTCCTCCCTATCTATAAGACATCAACACTGCTGCGTCTATTTCATACTCTTTATATGAACACATGTTTGAATAGCCACACCTATGCGAACACATCAGATCAAAGCAAGCTTGTTGGGGTCACGAATTGCGATGATTGCATAAGTGCGTGTATGAGAATCATGGGAAATCACTTGAGGAGCTCGCATATTCGCGAGCGAAGTGATGTACATCAGTATGTGCAATTACCCACGAGGTGCACGCGGCAGTTGAGAACACATATTATCACCCACAAAAACGCCATAAAAATCGACCGGGAGGGAAGCTGATTAGTGAACTTGAAGATAGGGTATGGCAAAACTACACTTAATGGATGATAAACGAAAAAGGCATGATCACCACAAAAGCAACGTCCAACTCTGTTACTGAGCATTTAGGGAATGAGACTACTAATTCTTGACCAACAAGATATGCATCCCCTAAGCTTCTACACTCAAAGAGCTAAGTCCAACATGTAAAATTAAATGAGGATATAGCAATTGCGAGAAGCACTGACCGAGAATTAGCTATAAAAAGATTCAAGTATAAGGGGAATGAAACTCCCCTATGATGTATTGTTTTGGATGGTAGGGCAAGAGTGTATGGAAAAAAAAATCAAGAAAAATACAAAAAAATATGAAAAAGAAAAGAGAAAAACATACGGACTACCATCCCGTTTCCTTTTTTGTTTCTTTTTAGTTTTCGTTATTTCATTTTTAATTTAAGATCGAGTCAAGTCTTGGCTTAAGCAACGATGTAGAGTGCATGTATTTGATCATGATAATTAACTTGCCACCATTAAAATACCCTTTATTCCAACCAAATCGTTTTTATCATATCCCTACACCTTACGTTACAACCCTTTAGAAGCCCTCTTTGATAGTTTATCTTAGGTGCTTACGCCTAGTGGAGGAGTAATTGATCCTCTCCCAAGCCTATGGTAATCTATTTGCTATGATAGGTAGTGAGTGTTATTTTCCGTTTTCATTTATGAGATATAATTCTATGACATTTGAGAGATGAGAGAATCCAATGTGAGGTGCTAGTGTATGATTTCCGTGCTTGTTATCATTAGGGTCTAATAACTATTTGTTGTAATTACTTTTATATTTGTGTTAAATGACCCCTAACTCATATTTTGATTGGAATAAAAGCTCATTTGCTTGAGGACAAGCAAATCCCAAGTGTAAGGGTATTTGATGAGACGAAAAGTGTTACGCTTTTAAAGGGTCATTTAAGCCTAAATTCATATAAATGTGATCAAATATTGCCCTAAATCGTTCCTTTTGTCATTTTAGGTACTTTTGAGAAGAATTCTGGAAAACATGCATTTTTGGATGTTTTTGGAGCATAAAAGTGAAGAAAACGACAAAGTCTCAAAAGAAGCTGGAATTACTACCTGACGGCGTCAGAGTCACAAGGTGACGCCGTCAGCAAACCTTGATAAAGGAGTGGAAACCATTTTACAAATGACGGGCCAGAAAGATTTGGGAATTTTACACCTGACGCCGTCAGGTGTTAATAGGTGTAGGCCATCAGGTTATGTTTTAAAGAGTGACGGCCCAGAAGGCAACAAAGGGTGACGGCGTCAGAAGTGGATCTAGGCCATCCGAGAAACCTTATGGCGGCGGGCTGACGGCGTCAGACCCTATAACCTGACGCCGTCAGAGTGTAAAAGTCTATATATAGTTTTCTATTTTTCATTCATTAGTGTGGAACTTTGTGGAGAACTTTTGGCACCAAACCCTAGACGAATTTTCTGTACTTTTTAGGGTTTCCAACCCTTGGAACCCTCATGCTTAATTAAAGATAAGTCTTCACTTTAATTCAATCAATATGTCTATGTGTTGGTTGATTATCTCTTTTGCTTGTCTTTTAATTAACATGTGTAGCTAAATTCTCTTGTGTTTGCTTAGATCTAATGAAACCTAACTATTAATTATTGGTTAATTGATGTGTTGTTGTTTGTTGGGATGATTGTTCCATCAATGTTAGGCTCAAGAAAACTGGCCAACCTCCTTTATGGTAACGTGCTTGAACGTCTTGGGAAACATGTAGCCAAGGCATACTAGGCTATTAAGGTAGTATTTAACGCATGAGCCACTGTTTACAATCCCTATGGTTGTGCCGTGCATGGCATAGGAGGAGATAAGAGCTCATAGAATTGGAGAGATATGTATGCCACTCCATGAGTTATTAGGAATACACCCTTCATCCACACAAGTAACATACATATCAATTAACCGGTAAAAGATAGTTAGGGAGTAATGAAGTCTAAGTAAACACAACTTTTCTCCATATAGTTTTCACAACCAAATAGTTTAGTTATTTTATTTTATTTGCAATTGTAGTAATTTTGGGTTAGTTGACTAGCAACTAATTCCGCCCACTCCTTCAAAACCGAGATTTTACTTGCTTTCCTAAAAATATAAAAATACAAAAAGAATCTTCCTTCACCCTTAGACCTATTAGAGTAGTTTTTCTGTCCTAACGAACACTATTCCCTGTGAGAGAACGATCAATCCCCCGTACTTACCACTATCCTATACTACATCGGTCAGGTACACTGCCTGGTGGGGTTGTAAGCCTCTTGAGATCCCTCGAGAGGTAAAACCTGTTGTAAGGTCACAAAACCACGCATCAAGTTTTTGGCGCCGCTGCCGGGGAATAGTTATTGTTTAGGTAGAATTTTTATTTTATTAGGTCTACTCACTAGATTCCTTTCTAGTGAGATTTTTATTTTATTTTTCTAGGATTTCTTTAGTCTATCTTATTTCTTCGTGTTTTTGTTCGTAACCTTTACCATCCGCCATCATGGAAGGTGGTAACATCCTTGATCCCAACAACCCACTTCAACCAAACCACCCACCACAACCAAACCAACCTCCTAGACCCCGTACCTTAGGAGAGTATTCCCGACCTAGCCACCTTGGCTATCGCAACACCATTGAGCTCACTCAAGGAGCCAATGTCACTCCCTTGCGATCCGACACCATCCGGTTGGTGCAAAGCGGATGCGCATTCCATGGACTTCGTTCCGAAGATCCAAATCAACATCTCAAGGATTTCCTCAAAATCGTAGATTCCATAGACCTTGATGTTGCCACTCGAGAGACGACCCGATTGCGTCTCTTCCAATTCTCTCTACGGGACCAAGCTAGTCAATGGCTTGAGCGACTTCCCGCAGGATCCATCACCTCTTGGGATGATCTCACAACTCGTTTCCTTGCTCAATTTTTCCCACCGGGGAGAACTACCAAGCTAAGGAATGATATCTTGGCGTTCCAACAACGCCAAGGCGAAACCCTCTACGAGGCATGGACTCGATTCAAGGACTTACTCCAAAAAGTCCCTCATCATGGCATAGACCTTTGGCTCCAAGTCCAAATCTTCTATGACCACATCAATCTCCACACGAGGCAAACCATTGACCAAGCGGCCGGTGGCAAGCTACGTGATCTAAGTGCGGAACAATCATGGGATCTCCTAGAAGATCTTGCTCTATATGACAACGAAAGTTGGAATGATCCCCGTGATTTGAATAAAACGGTCAAGGCAATATCTTTGCCTTCGAATAATTCAAGCACTTCCGACCGTAGGATCATAGAACTTGAAGACCAAGTCAAGTTTCTCATGAAATCCTACGAAGCTCCTAAACCTTCAAGCCAAGTGAACAAAATCACTTCTTCGTGCGAATTATGTAGTGGTCCCCACGACACTCGTGATTGCATGGAACTCCCCGAACAAGCTTTTGCGGACTACGCATCCACGCGTACCGACGGAGCGGGAGATAAGTGGTACACTTTCAAACCCGAGCCAAACCCTTATGGAGATTCATACAACCCCTCATGGAAAAATCACCCCAACCTTAGGTGGAAGTCAAACCAAAACGCACCCCAAAACAATTCTTCCAACCCACCTAACCGGTTTCAACCCAACGGTAATTCCTCAAACCGTACCTTCAACAACAATCCTTCCAACAACTATGGTAGTACCAACAACTTTGAAGGATTGATGTCCAATTTTATGGCATCTCAAGAAGCTCGCATAGCTAAATTCACATCCGAATTCAATCAACAACAAGTAGAGATGACCAATAAAATTGACAACTTGTTGAAAGCCCTCAACAACCAAGTGCTATCACCCCCACAAAAGGACGCTAGAAACACCAATAGCGAACCACAAATCAAGGACCCCTCTTCATCCAAACATGTCCACTTCGTCAACGTTGTGACCATTAGACCAATTGATAGGAGTGAGAATGATAGTGAATCAAAGGATGAGAGTAAGGAATTAGAGGATGATAGGAAGGCTAAGGTTAGCGAAATAGAAGAAGTAGAGGAGGAGGATTACTTCAATAGGTTACCCACTAAGGAAGAGCGAGCATATCATAAGAATCTATTCGATGACTCCGAGACCCCATACATCCTAGGTAACCCAATTTTCAAGGTGGGCGATCCATCTAATCTCAACATACCATGCAACATCGGGCATTTGCATATTTGGAAAGCGTACATTGACCCTAGATCACCCATTAACATCATGACTAGAGCTCAATACAATTTGATAATGAAAAGTCAACTAGGGTATAGAGTGTTTCCCGATAAGGGATGGATTAGTAACTTCACGGGAAGAGTTAAAGGATTACCGGTTTATGTAGGAAACTTTACCTATGTCACCGACTTTGTGATTGTAGAAGATATCCGCCCAATAATCGATGCAAGTGTGACCCAAGTAGTCTTAGGCAAACCATTTATCGAGGTCTCTAGAATGACTCATGAACCTTCCTTAGGGATAGTCACATTTAAGGATGAGACCGATGAGGTGAACTACCAAATGCCGTATAAGATAGAGCAATACCAACACTTGTCAAACGTTGAGAAGGAGCTCAAACAAGCGGTTTACTATAGGAATGATGAGGATAGACGTAGGGGAGTAGACTATGTCATGAAAAGGATTTTCGGTTTCTATAAGGATTGTTTGAACTTAGGGCCCGAATACAAAACCGGAAAAGAGGATGACTTAGGAACCGAGACCAACGACGAAGTCACGTAACGTACGGTGACTTTGAGTCTAGCTACAAGACTCGTAAATAAAGAAAAGCGCTTCTTGGGAGGCAACCCATGTTTTGTTTGTTTTTGTGTGTTTATTTGATTTTATTTGTTTCCGTATGTAAGTTATATTTCTTGTTATTGATTCATGCTTCAAACTAAATTGTGAAAATGCTTTATTTTGTTTTTAACTTCGTCTTAACTACATATAAAGGTATTTTGCAAAAGCTAAGTGTAAGGGAAATCTAAATCGGTTTATATAGAACGAATGAACATGAATCATAACAATGAAATTAGCATACATATTAGTACTTGTTTGAGTCAAATGCTTGTATCGAGTCATAATGAATTTTTGCAGGAATTCCAGGAAGTAAGATCTAGTTTTTCCAGAATTTTTCCCGGAAGCTTAACATGAGAATTCTGTCAGAACTTTCTGACGGCGTCAGGATTAACACCTGACGGCGTCAGGTTATAATTTTCTGCAATTTTTGAAAGTTTTGTATTTTTCCGGAAACCTAAAAAGTTTTGTCAATTCTTTAACTTATAATCTCCAGGAATTCTGCAAAATATTCATTCCACAAGCATTATATCTTATTATGTAGATTTTACCGCCGATTTTACGCGAGGTTGGCCTTTATCTTTTTCAGGTTAACAGGTTATTTTGGACAAGAAGACGTTTATTATTTTGGAAGGGAAGCTTTGAACGTTCGTCTATCTTGGAAGAAGATCTAACCATGTTACATCACTATCCACAACAAACGATTCAGGGGAGTATTTGATTTCATTCTTTCATCTTATTTACTTTTACGTCTTTTATTTGAACATTGGGGACAATGTTCGGTTTAAGTGTAAGGGGGGTAAATGAAAGCACCGTTGAGAATATACTTACGCTTGATGTTTTGCTTTGTTTGATAGTAAATTTGTAATAAAACCAAGAGAAATGTTTGTTAGGGCAATTTTAGCGCCAATTTAAAATTTTTTACAACATTTAGAAGTGAAACCTTGATCTTAATGAGCGTCTCATGGATAGGAAATTGTATGACTAGCACAAAACCGTACCACTAAAAAATTTTCCACCCCAAATATGTGAGGTTCGCCCCTAGAATTGGTAGGAAAAGCATCCATCTTTGGTGCTATGATGTGAGTACCGGTAGTATTTAGATTCTAGAACTTGCGTTAGGACCATCTCAAATCCACAAGTGAGACTACATTCGTGTAGTTAAGATTTACTACATGATAAGAGGCATTAGGATTAACCCATTGTTTTACACCCGTATATTTGTTATAATTACATTGACTTCATTGGTCAAGTAATTCTCCCACACCCTTTGCGTTGTATCCATTTTTGGTACACGATACCCCTAGTACACCCCTCCGAGCCTATCCTTTCGTTTCGACCTTTGAGCATCTTACTCAAAGTGAGAATTTGTTTACACCCCACTAAATGTACACCCAAATCGCCTTAGCCTACCTTGTATGCACCCACCTTTGGTGCATTATTGTGAAAACATTTGTTAAACCCTTAGTTAATTATCCGGTCAATTACATGGTTGCTAAGTTAAGTCATATCCTTGTACATATTGTTTTGGGACGATTGGGACTCATGGGTAAAGTACTAGTGTAATGAAGTAATGGGGAAGAACAACATTATTACCCCCATACGTGCTAAATATTTAAAAAGTACTCCAAGTTTTTCGATTATCTTAATTCGAGTCATTAGAATAGTGATTGTAAAGTTATGTAAAGATTCAAGTGTAAGGGGAATGCAAATCCCCTATGATGTATTATTTTGGATGGTAGGGCAAGAGTGTATGAAAAAAAAATCGAAAAATCAAGAAAAATACAAAAAAATATGAAAAAGAAAGAAGAAAAACATACGGACTACCATCCCGTTTCCTTTTATGTTCCTTTTTAGTTTTTGTTATTTCATTTTTAGACTAAGATTGAGTCGAGTCTTGACTTAAGCAACGATGTAGAGTGCATGTATTTGATCATGATAATTAACTCGCCACCACTAAAATACCCTTTATTCCAACCAAACCGTGTTATCATATCCCTACACCTTACGTTACAACCCTTTATAAAGCCCTCTTTGATAGTTTATCTTAGGTGCTTACGCCTAGTGGAGGAGTAATTGATCCTTTCCCAAGCCTATGGTAATCTATTTGCTATGACAGGTAGTGAGTGTTATTTTCCGTTTCCATTTATGAGATATAAACTTTATGACATTTGAGAGATGTGAGAATCCAAACACTATTTGTGAGGTGCTAGTGTATGATTTCCGTGCTTGTTATGATTAGGGTCTAATAACTATTTGTTGTAATTACTTTTATATTCGTGTTAAATGACCCCTAACTCATATTTTGATTGGAATAAAAGCTCATTTGCTTGAGGACAAGCAAATCTCAAGTGTAAGGGTATTTGATGAGACGAAAAGTGTTACGCTTTTAGGGGGTCATTTAAGCCCTAATTCGTATAAATGTGATCAAATATTGCCCTAAATCGTTCCTTTTGTCATTTTAGGTACTTTTGAGAGGAATTCTGGAAAACATGCATATTCGGACGTTTTTGGAGCATAAAAGTGAAGAAAACGACAAAGTCTCAAAAGATGAAGATTTACAACCTGACGGCGTCAGAAGTCACAAGGTGACGCCGTCAGAAAGCCTTGACAAAAGAGTGGAATCCAATTTTCAAATGACGGGCCAGAGGAAATTTTGGAATTAACACCTGACGCCGTCAGGTGTTAGGAAAAGTAGGCCGTCAGGTTATATTTTAAAGAGTGACGGCCCAGAAGGTTTTATAAGGTGACGGCGTCAGAAGTGGATCTAGGCCATCCGAGAAACCTAATGGCGGCGAGCTGACGGCGTCAGCCCTTATAACCTGACGCCGTCAGAGTGTAAAATCTATATATAGTTTTCTAATTTTCATTCATTAGTGTGGAACTTTGTGGAGAACTTTTAGGGCAAACCCTAAAGACGAATTTTCTGTACTTTTTAGGGTTTCCAACCCTTGGAACCCTCATGCTTAATTAAAGATAAGTCTTCACTTTAATTCAATCAATATGTCTATGTGTTGGTTGATTATCTCTTTTGCTTGTCTTTTAATTAACATGTGTAGCTAAATTCTCTAGTGTTTGCTTAGATCTAATGAAACCTAACTATTAATTATTGGTTAATTGGTGTGTGTTGTTGTTTGTTGGGATGATTGTTCCATCAATGTTAGGCTCAAGAAAACTGGCCAACCTCCTTTATGGTAACGTGCTTGAACGTCTTGGGAAACATGTAGCCAAGGCATACTAGGCTATTAAGGTAGTATTTAACGCATGAGCCACTGTTTACAACCCCTATGGTTGTGCCGTGCATGGCATAGGGCGAGATAAGAGCTCATAGAATTGGAGAGATATGTATGCCACTCCATGAGTTATTAGGAATACACCCTTCATCCACACAAGTAACATACATATCAATTAACCGGTAAAAGATAGTTAGGGAGTAATGAAATCTAAGTAAACACAACTTTCTCCATATTGTTTTCACAACCACAATAGTTTAGATATTTATTTTATTTTAATTTGCATAAGTAGTAAACTTGGGTTAGTTGACTAGCAACTAATTCCGCCCACTCCTTCAAAAACCGAGATTTTACTTGCTTTCCTAAAAATATAAAAATACAAAAAGAATCTTCCTTCACCCTTAGACCTATTAGAGTAGTTTTTCTATCCTAACGAACACTATTCTCTGTGAGAGAACGATCAATCCCCCGTACTTACCACTATCCTATACTACATCGGTCAGGTACACTGCCTGGTGAGGTTGTAAGCCTCTTGAGATCCCTCGAGAGGTAAAACCTGTTGTAAGGTCACAAAATCACGCATCAGTAGTCAAAGTAATTATAACAAAAACACAGGTGTAAAACAATGGGTTAATCCTAATGCCTCTTATCATGTAGTAAATCTAACTACACGAATGTAGTCTCACTTGTGGATTTGGGATGGTCCTAACGCAAGTTCTAGAATCTAAGTGCTACCGGTACACACATAATAGCATAAATGCTTTTCCTACCAATTCTAGGGGCGAACCTCACATATTTGGGGTGGAAAAAATTTTTAGTGGTACGGTTTTGTGCTAGTCATATAACTCCTATCCATGGCTCATTAAGACCAAAGTTTCACTCCTAAATGTTGTAAAAAATTTTAAATTTGGCACTAAAATTGCTCTAACAGGTATTTATCTCAGTTAGATGTAAAAGTAAATAAGGTAAAAGAATGAAATCAAATACTCCCCTGATTCACTTGGTGGATAAAGGGGTAACATGGTTAGATCTTCTTCCAAGAAAATGAACACTCAAAGCTTCCCTTCCGAAATATAAATCATCTTCTTGTCCAAAATAACTTGTTAAACCTGAGAAAACAACTAAGAAAACCTGCATAACATCGGTGGGATAAATTTGTATAAGGATATAATGCTTGTGGAATGAATATTTTGCAGATTCCTGGAGTTTATAAGTAAGAGATCTTATAAAGCATTTTATGATTCCGGAAGAAAAACAAAACTTTCAAAAATTCCAGAAAACTGAACCTGACGCCGTCAGAAGTGATCTGACAGATTTCTCATGTTAAGTTTCCGGAAAATTTCTGGAAAAACTCAATTCTTACTTCCTGGAAATCCTGCAAAACATCATTATGACCCGATACAAGCATTTGACTCAAACAATTACTAATATGTATGCCAATTTAATATTGTTATGATTCATGTTCATTTGTTCTTATAAACTGATTTAGATTTCCCTTACACTTATCTTTTGCAAAATACCTTTATATGTAGTTAAGACGAAGTTAAAAACAAAATAAAGCATTTTCACAATTTAGTTTGAAGCATGAATCAATAACAATAAAAATAAAACATACATACGGAAGCAAATAAAATCAAACAACCAAACAAATAAACACACAAAGCAAAACAAAGTTAACTAAGCTTATTGATCAAAGCATCAACAAAAACATCCACAATTCCATCATACAAAGAAGAGAAAATGTCATAATTGTTCAAAGGCCAACAGAGGCCGAGTCCTAAACTATTACAAACCATAATGTGAGAGTCATGAAACATCAAAGATAATTAGTTCCAAATACAAGAGAGAAGATCACAAATAATCAATAAGGTGGGGGCCCTTGACGGTAATCATAGCCATGAGGGAGATGTCCATAGTACCCGTAGGGTGGGTAATCCTGCTCA
>LBNU01010512.1:58932-108298 GCA_014162995.1 Artemisia annua
GAAACATGTAACTAAGGCATACTAGGTTATTAAGGTAGTATTTAACGCATGAGCCACTGTTTACAATCCCTATGATTATGTGTGCGCATGGTTGTAGGAGGAGATAAGAGCTCATAGAATTGGGGAGATATGTATGCCACCCCATGAATTGTTAAGGAATACACCCGTCATCCACACAAGTAATACATACACCAATTAACCGGTAAAAGATAGTTAGGGAGTAAGGAAGTCTAAGTAAACACATTTGTCTCCATATAAGTTTTCACAACCACAATAGTTTAGTTATTTTATTTTTCTTGCAATTGTAGTTTTTGGGTTAGTTGACTAGCAACTAATTCCGCCACTCCTCCAACACCCGAGATTTTACTTGTTTTCCATAAAAATATAAAAATACAAAAATAATCTTCCTTCACCTTTAGACCTATTAGAGTAGTTTTTCTATCCTAACGAACACTATTCCCTGTGAGAGAACAATCAATCTCCCGTACTTACCACTACATTATACTACACCGACCAGGTACACTGCCTGGTGGGATTGCAAGCTTCTCAAGATCCCTTGAGAGGTAAAACCTGTTGCGTGGTCGCAATCCCACGTCATCACCCACCACCAACAACCGCTGCACCACAGCACCACCACACCAACACAGTACCACCACGCCTCCACCACACAGCACCAACACCCCACACCCCCACCAACACAACTCAGCCACCACCACACCAACACAGTACTACTACGCCTCCACCACGACACCACCACCAACACAGCCACACCTCCACCAACACAACTCAGCCACTACCACATCACACCTCCACCACACAGCACCACGACCCCACCACCAACACGATGCACCACGACACCACCACCAATAGGATGCACCACGACACCACCACACCCAGAACCTTAAAAAAAATCCCGTATAAAAAACCACAACCAACAACATGCCTATCTTATCTTTTCCAAATGATAAATAAAAGTGAATGAAAGAAAGATATACACCTAATTTTGGTCTCCAGTGAGTATTGTCACTCCATTGTCATTCAACCGGATTCTGCAAGTGATTTTGGTCTTCCCAATGTTTAATTCATTGCAAGTTTTATGTGAGATTGTGAGGTGGCTATTTAGGATTTGTTTTATGTGGGAATTGGAAGAAAGAGATGAAGATTGCTGCATTTGATATGTGAAATCTATTTTTTTCCTACGAGTATTATTCGTGGGCCCAATTTTGTATAGATCGCTGCAAAGATTGTGAGGTGGCTAATGATTACATGATGTTTTGATTTGTTACTAATTCGATAGGAAGCTTATGGTTGTGTTTTGATTATGTTTATTACTTCATTAATACTGTTTTGAATGTTAATGTAAGCCCTAAAAGGTTAATTAATAAATTGATAATCATTAAGGTGAGGTTTATGCAGATTTCGACTAATCGTGACAGGATTAGATATGTCGAGAGACTTAATACTGAAATCAAGACGTTTAGGGATGCCTAGACATTGGAATGAGATACGCCAACAAGTGAGCACCGTCGCTAATGGTCTTAGACTTATCAAACATCATGCATGACTAAAAAATGGCTAGTACGTTTTTCTTTATATCGGCTTGACGTCTTCTTTATTATATGTGTTTCTGCTTGTGTGTGTTATTTGTCTCCTAGCCATTATTTATAGTTTTTATTAAATCTAAACCTTATGTCAGTCTCTCAGGCTGAAAACCCTTTACCGCATTAGATTAGGTTTAATTAGACTAACTTGTAGAATTAAAATACTGATAGATATTTAAGTGTTAACATTCCACTTTTAGTGATCGACACCCTACTAACCAACTAGCTCACCATCAACCGAGTAACTGCCAGTTCATGTTTGTTATAGGTAAAGTCGGAAAATATAAATTTAAAATTTGATAACATTAAATTACCTATACACAACGATACACATCATGCGGGTATTTATAGGTAAACACCATAAAAGATCTAGCTCTTGCCATGTGTCTCAGCCGGATTGGTTGATAGGGAGGATATTCGTCTGGGCCAATAGGAAGACTTCGAATACAGGCTCTGAGGTCGTGCTCGTGTGCAGTTGTTTGCACGAGCGAGAGTATAGAACAGCTGTTATCTGTGGAGATCTTCTACAATTTTTCTAATTTGTCCAACGTAGATTTTCATTTCAACTTAAAATTAATCAGTATACAAGAGATAGTGATAAGATTATATTTGTGAACAATATGATAATATTGTATTTTTGTATAAAGGAATGTAACGTTTCTATGATGTTAACTTTTTTAGATGGAGAAAGTGAGAATCATTGTATTATTATTCCAACATCGGGAATACTAGATGTTTATTTCATTACTTTGTTACTACCTAATTATGTAAAAGATTATTATTAACTTAATAAAATAAAATGTTAAAAACCCATGTATTGGAGTATTATTATTATTTTTATTATTATTATTATTTTTTCTATATTTATTTGTTTAATGTTTGAGCATAGTGAAATTTTTCATAGTTAATTCAAACATTCTTTTAAATGTGGTTATAGTTTCATCATTCCAGCAAGTTTAGTAACTTATAAAATCTTAATTTTCCAAAATGTAAAATCATTCTCAGCTAAATCTGTTAATTTTTTTTTACGGTTATGAGCTAATTATAAAAACAAAAATACATTTTTTTTACTTCGTAGGAGTTTTAAGGCTGCCCGCAGTCGTCAAGGTCGACCATTCGATCACTGGAGGTCGTGTCGGTCAGCTCCAGTGTGGTCATTCGGTCCTTGGAAGTGGGCAAGTTGGTTTTGGGGTGAAATGTTTGAGAGGACGACCCAAATAACATTCACAAACAAATAAAAACGTGTGTATGTTAATAATTAGTTAAAAAGGAATATTTGTGGGGTATTTTTTTGTAGTGTCGGTCGCCTTGATGTGGTAAAGAATCGTATCGTCGGAGAGAAAAAACTGATGTGGGTAGCTAAGCATTAATCTGAATATTAAGGAGGTGTTTCTTTTCTTTTTTTTTCTTAGCTAAGGGTGTATGTGGGTCCTACTACTATATAAGCATCTTAATGGGGAGGAGTTAATAAATTAAGCCTTGTGAATATAGATGGAACAAGGGAATTTAATGGGCCCATTAAAAAAGTAATAATATTAAATTGCATCCCTTAGCTAAGGGGAACAAAGAAACACCCCTTACTAAAGTAAGGACCAAACTGAAAATACTTGTAACTAAAAAAACAAAACAATAACATCGTGATTGCATCAAAAAAAATTGTATGGTAGAGACAGAGTACCTGATAAAAATAACAAGGGTAATATAAAAATCAGATTAACGATCTCATCATCAGCCGGAAAATATCTCCGATCTACCTACCTCTCCACCGTGATCTGTCATCAGGTAATCTAGATCCATCTCATTCAGTCAAACACGTGTCGATGCTAATCTTGGGTTTAGAATTTGATCTGTTAAGTTATTTTTTTTATAATATCTTGTACTGCATAGCTTTAGATTTAAAGTTTATTAATTTTATTGTTGTTAGTTAGGTTTAAATGGATTTAGCATCTCAAATTTTGCTAATTTGTAGGCTAGCTTTATATTTAGTGAATTATTGTATGCTTAAAGCTCAGGAATTAGAAACATACTTTGTATTAGTTCGAGTTCATAATAATAATAATAATAAGTAATTAACAGTTAAGCACTCGCTTCGATACATTTCCTGACCTAGTGTGCTCTTTTGTCCGTTTTGTTCCTGACTATTTTTTATTTTTCTTTTTCACACTAACACCCTGATAAGCACCAATAGGGATCAACAAAGATCCGTTAAAGGATTACAACTAATTAGACCAATCAAGGAAATAAGAAATAGATTGATGGACTTAGTTGATTATCAAATAGTAATGGTTTGTTACAGTTACAAGAACTGGAATGAGAGGAAATGTTTACACAATCAAAAGCTAACTAGAATGAAAGGAAATGGTGATTTATGTAGTTGAGTTTAGGCGGGAATTTCTGTTGAGGACCCATGTGCTTGCCACGTGACTTTTGGGTTGACTTCCCAATTGATCCATAACACACCCGGCAACCACGGAATAGGTTTTGGGTTTTCAATGGAGACATGAAAACACATTTAATTTCTGGTTAAAATTTGGTNTTTTTTTTTTTCTTAGCTAAGGGTGTATGTGGGTCCTACTACTATATAAGCATCTTAATGGGGAGGAGTTAATAAATTAAGCCTTGTGGATATAGATGGAACAAGGGAATTTAATGGGCCCATTAAAAAAGTAATAATATTAAATTGCATCCCTTAGCTAAGGGGAACAAAGAAACACCCCTTAGTAAAGTAAGGACCAAACTGAAAATACTTGTAACTAAAAAAACAAAACAATAACATCGTGATTGCATCAAAAAAAATTGTATGGTAGAGACAAGTACCTGATAATAATAACAAATATAAAAATCAGATTAACGATCTCATCATAATCAGTCTGCCGGAAAATATCTCCGATCTACCTACCTGTCCACCGTGATCTGTCATCAGGTAATCTAGATCCATCTCATTCAGTCAAACACGTGTCGATGCTAATCTAGGGTTTAGAATTTGATCTGTTAAGTTATTTTTTTTATAATATCTTGTACTGCATAGCTTTAGATTTAAAGTTTATTAATTTTATTGTTGTTAGTTAGGTTTAAATGGATTTAGCATCTCAAATTTTGCTAATTTGTAGGCTAGCTTTATATTTAGTGAATTATTGTATGCTTAAAGCTCAGGAATTAGAAAAATAATAATTGTGATAAAAGTAATTAACAGTTAAGCACTCGCTTCGATACATTTCCTGACCTAGTGTGCTCTTTTGTCCGTCTTGTTCCTGACTTTTTTATTTTTCTTTTTCACACTAACACCCTGATAAGCACCAATAGGGATCAACAAAGATCCGTTAAAGGATTACAACTAATTAGACCAATCAAGGAAATAAGAAATAGATTGATGGACTTAGTTGATTATCAAATAGTAATGGTTTGTTACAGTTACAAGAACTGGAATGAGAGGAAATGTTTACACAATCAAAAGCTAACTAGAATGAAAGGAAATGGTGATTTATGTAGTTGAGTTTAGGCGGGAATTTCTGTTGAGGACCCATGTGCTTGCCACGTGACTTATGTTGACTTCCCAATTGATCCATAACACACCCGGCAACCACGGAATAGGTTTTGGGTTTTCAATGGAGACATGAAAACACATTTAATTTCTGGTTAAAATTTGGTTACAGTTTGTGTCTGTTAATTGTAACCCAGAGTTGGATGTGTTTTTTGTTTCTGAATTGTGTAAACCCAAAACATATGTTGTGGTGATCGTGGTGTTTGTGTAAGAACAGTAAAAAAAGTAGAGGAGGTGATTGGGGGATCAGCATAATTGCAGGTGTGTGTGAGATATGATTTACTTACCATTACTATTGTTATAATCTGTGTTTAAAAAAGCGCGCATCAGGCCTGAGGTGTGATGCGATGCAATGCACTACCCCATTACATCAGACACCCTAATGCGTTGCGATCACGGGATGCTTCGTTTTTGATATTTTATAATGTTTGGGTGTGGTAATTCTTTTTTTAGTTATTTAGAATGCTTATGTTTTTATTCAACAACTAAATGTTCATGTTGTTCATGAATCTTGATCCAAATTAGCTTTACAACCCACTATATGCTGTTATATGTATACTTTTGTTTACACATGGACACACTCATTCATCCTCATTCTTCAATTTTGGCTTCTTAGTATTGTGTCTTGTATATCCTACTGCTAGGTAGGAATCGGCTTTAAGACACAACTAACATATGTGATTACAGATACACTCAGGAGTTCACGCTATTGTCTCTAAAAGAGAGAGATGAAAACAATTGCAGCAATCTTCGTGGCAGTCTTGCTTGTGGCATCTGAACTGCCAATCGGTTTCTCATCTACGACACCTGCATTTTTGTGGTCAAATGTTCAAAACAAGTATGCAAAATTTCTTAGCAAGTATTACATACTTTTCTATAACTTGGGTGTTGCAAATGACTTGGAGTTTATATGTCATACGATTTTGCTGGACCTATATTAAAAATTTTAATCACAGCATGCTTTTTAAGTGAGGGTTGAGAATCTTGTTCTAGTGTATGTTTTTATCTTATAGAATATAGATTGATAAATTAAAAATGACTATTGAATTAATGATACCTTTTGCTGGTATAAGCCTGGGGGTGTTTGGCAATGCTTATGAATTGGGCTTATGCTTATGTTATATAAGCACCTTATGGCTTATATATCATAAACTTATAAGCCTATGTTGAGTGTTTGGATTAGCTTATGTTTAATAAGCTAATAAGCTCAAGTGTTTGGTTTAGCTTAGATTGTTAAATGATCAAAAAGGATATGGGTTGAAAAATATGAATGTTAGATTATGTACAGTTAAGGGTATAATTGTAATTTGTAATGGAACATGCTATATAACCCAACCCCCCTTAAAAAGGGCCACACTTTTGACGCTTATAAAAAACCCCTTATATATGCTCATAGGCCCACTCATATAAGCTTATCCAAACACTTGTCTAGGTTTATTAAACACATATAAGCTAATAAGCTTATAAGCCATCATATATAGACAAAACCCCCCTAAGCTTATAAGCCATCAGTTGTCTTATGCATTTTCTTTGTGTCCCATTATCGCCTGTCTTTCATACGCCTCTTATATTTAATCTTCTTTCATATGCCTCTTTTATTTAATCTTTTTACTGGTATGGAAACCACAGATTGACCACCAACAAAGTAAAGGAAGCTGTAAGCTATCAAACCCTCTCTCCTAAGGGCTTGGCCAAATCTGTCATGTCAGAAGGTGGCTGGTCAAGCTTGCTGGTAACGATTCCTCATCTATTTTTATTTTTTGCTCCCTATTTTTCTCACCTTTCCAGAAGAGAGAATGCATGAAACCATATGTTTTGATGCAACGGTTTACAATCCTTATGGTAGTTCTGTTTTTACAGTGCTCCAATCAGAAACCTGAAGAATCCGTTGATCTTGCAATTGTTTTTGTCGGGAGAGAGGTAAGAGTGCATGACAATTCTACCTTTGAATTCCTTCTATAGTCAATTGTGAATTTTTCCATTCATATATTACTAAGAAATGCTCATTTACTTTCAGTCATTTTAGTGAATAAAATTGACTTGCTAGTTACAAATGGGCACTTTTAGAAAGCAATATTTGCAACTATAACACTTGATATTGGGTTACTATATTATAATTACCCTTCTGCAATTAATTCATATTTGATCACAGTCACTGGACATTTCTGGACGTAAACATGAAGATTCAGCACTTCTAGACTTGCTCAAGGTAACGGCAGCATAAAGTTTTTCAAGTTGGTTGCATTTTGTAAATCTCTTGTCAAAAGTTCCCACATTTTGTTTTTATATTAAAACTCCATTCTTGATGAACAGGACTCATTCACAAAGTCAGCGTTTTCTGTAGCATACCCTTATGTTGCTGCATCTGAAGAGAAGAAGCCTCTGCAAAGTTCGTTAGTTTCGGAGTTTGCAGAAACTTGTGGAAATGATGCAGGATTAGGCAAGCTCGGTATAATGGAGTCATGTGCTGTTGAAGGTGGAAACTTTGAGAAACTTACCGACATTAACTCTGTCCATGTAATGATTTTGGTGTTACTGGAGCTTACAGTCATACTTTTCCATGGTCTCCCTAGATACATATCTAATATATATTTATATACAATGACAGGAATATGTAGCTTCAAGTATGGAAAAGAAGTCCAAAGGGCAGACACCACTTGTTGTCTTTTGCAATGGAGGAGCTGAGCAGACCCGTTCTGAAGGTATGTGAGGGATCAGTTTTGTTTAGAGGTGACAAAAGGGTGGGTTGGGTATTGCATAGAAAAAGGTTAGGTCAAATTGTGCTATTTACGGTTCAAAATGGACTGGGTTTACCCAAAACATTTCTTTTAAGTTTCTTACCGATAATAAGTATGTCAAATTTTATCACAAAACTTGTGCAATAAAATTACGTTTCGGAGGACTTTCAACATTTTTTTTTTAAGCAAAGATTTTGTTTAGCCTGTTTGAGTCTTAGGAGATGCAACTTAACCTGAATCAACCGATTCATAAGTAAAAGATGTTAAAAGTTCCACCTCAATTTATATGTAATCTTATCTTATTTATTCATTTATTTATTTTTGTTATGGTAATTTAGGCATGGTAGTTTCACAAATTTTCAATGATTATGTCTAGTTATTAAGACCAATTTGCTGGACATGCAGGCCAAGTTTTATCTGAGCTCATCAGTTCTGTGGAGAAGACAGGATCAACATACTCAGTTTTATATGTTTCTGACCCTGTTAATGTTATCCGTTATCCTTCTGCTCGCCAGCTAGACAGATTTCTTGCAGAGAAATCTGGGAATAAGTCAGACGACCCTAACCACTGTGATGGAGTTTGCCAAATTAAATCATCCATGTTGGAGGGACTTTTTGTGGTAAGTTTACCCTCTTTCCTCCATCTCAGAAGTTAAACAAATGTTTTTACCTATCTGCATAGATAATATTTTTATTTTTATATAGTGTTTCTGCTCTGGTGTAAGGATGACAGTTGAATGATTCATATTTCAACTAACCAAACCTTACCGAAAAAAGGTTATTAAATAGTCCTAGAAACCAAATTCTCCCACTTAGGTTATAAACATTTCATTTTAGACTGTTCTAGAAAAATACAGTATTTATATTTCTAACAAAGATTGCTACCCAAGTGACCTGGTTGCCCATTGCTAGTCAATTCGAGATATTTGTGCATGAATTTTGGCCGAGAAATTGTGCAACCTTGGGGAAGAAATGTTATGTTCTTTTGAGGTTTGAATTAATGATCTTGTAAATATAGAAATATGTAACAAATGTGAAAAACTTTTAATACCTAATGTAAGCTTACGCAGAATTGGAATCCAATTTTTAAAGTCAAGGGATTATCTAGAAGAATGACACCTATCTACTCATACTTCTCATTAAGGCCACCTATCTGTTGCCAAGACTCCTACAATGTTACATCTTAATTTGTTTGATGATAGATGAATTTTAGTAATTTCAGTGTGGAATAGCATCAACTATTTGTTACTTATCGTAAAACATTAATGATGTTTCAGGGACTTACTTTACTGGTAATTTTGATATCTGGACTTTGCTGTATGGCGGGTATCGACACTCCAACAAGATTTGAAGCTCCTCAAGAATAATAAACTTATTTCCGAGCTTTTGCAAGCAATATTTTCAACTTGTGGTGGTGGGTAGTATTAGTTCAGTCTTGAATGAGTTCTATTTATTATTGTGTACGCTTGTCAATAATGGTTTGTCTACTACATTTCTTTGAACAGTTATTGTGACATTTTGTAATGGCATAAAGGCAACATAAATTCAGCAAGAAACATGAGATACGAAACCACTTTGTGTTGCTGGAAGTCCGCAGTTTCTGGAATTTCTGGCTAACACATTTTGTTTATATTTGTAGCCTGAAATGGAATCATAAGATCAATTTGTGGAACTCTTTTATATAGTTGGTAAGAAACCTCAAAGGTGTTATGTGTATTGATTGTGTGTCTAGTTTGATCACGATAAAGAGAATATATAGTAATTGAAGTTTACATTTTGGTACCCTTTTAACTATACAGGATTGCAATTAAGCTAGTCTAATACGGGAATGAGTCTATCGAGTTGTACCATAAAAGCAGCAAACACTAGTTCTTTTGGATTCTCATGGCATGCCTCGAACTTAAGATGTAGCTTAATGGTTGAATTACCTCTTATATAACTTTATTCATTATTATTTTTTATACATTTCCCTGGTATAAAACCCTTTACCCAAAAATCGAATTCTCAATTTCTCATGGCTCACAGGTCCCCACGACCAACATGAAAATGAAATTCCAATGTTCTCAAAAGTAAAAAGAGTCGTGCTTACGCAACATTCTCAGTCCTGACTGCTACGACATGCAAAAGTGAACTGTTATAAACTTATCATTGTATGAAGCGTATACTTACATATAGTATCGATTTGGCTCCACACATTTCATTATGTGCATTATCGAATCTTATGTGATTAGTTCTCCATGGCTATTATATAGATGTGAACGTGGCAAGAATCAAAGCCGTGAAATATATGTGATTATCCGAGAGATAAGGCAGGACATGGGTTGTGTCAACTGTCAGTGATACAGTAACTGGCTTGTTTTAGACATGTTCTTGGGTCCTGTATATCTACTCGAATCTGTATTTGTATTTTTTTTTTTTTTTTTTTTTTTTTTTTTTTTTTGTCTTGACAGGAAAGCAAAGAGGATGTTTAATAAATAAACAAACGTAATCGTCAAATGAGGTGATTAATCATATCCCTTTGGAATCCATTTTGGTACAAATATCTAACACATCATCGTGATTTCATATATTGTTTAATGTTACCTTCATCTAGGAAGATTGAAAAAACTAAAATTTTATCGTCTTCATAATGAGCATAATGAAATAAAAGTCTAAAAGAAAGAGCAGAAGAGAAACGTTTTAGACAATAGGAAAATGAGCAAAATATAACAGGAAAATGATTTTTACCAACTTTTTGTTCATCGTCTAACCATATACATAAAACGCGTGTCAAAATAATAAGATGAGATTAGATACTTCACCTGCCACCTTCTTGTGTGGGTAAAGAAATAGATAGGAATAAATTGTAGAAGGGTGTAGCAATAACTTTATAATAAAGAACTAATTAAACCGATAACAAGTAAACATACAGAAGCAATTTCCTTCTGGATGAAAATCCAGAGTGAAAGAAATATCACAGCTTCAAATGATGTATTCTGCCTTGATATTCATAAATCGACATTTTCAAGTTCAGTAACGTTTTTTCTATATTACCAATGAGCGTCTTCAACAATGTTAGGAGATACATGACTGAACATGACGAGCCTGATTACAGATTGGATTAGAAAGTTTAACATGTAAGGAACAACTAGACTATCACATACCTGAAGACTATGCTATATGCATCCAAAACATACATCGGGTACAACTTTATATCTTCACTAAACTATTTTGGCAGCTGTGTTAATGTCTTCTTTCCCATTTCCCTTCACGCCTTGTGTCTCGTTCTCTCCGGTCCATCACCTGCCTGGGCTTGTTCCCTCTAGAGCCATGCCGTTGACCAGGCCCAAAATTACCAGACTGCCCCTCGAATGCCATCATTAGATCTGGTTCACCCACACTCCCTGTATCACCCGAGTCTCTACTACCATCAATGTTTTCTTCATAACCACTACCACCATCATCTGGGCGGTCACGGGATTGTAATAGAGTTGTTTGTTGGCCTGAAAATTGCCGTTGCCCTGGTATGACAACGTTTGGTGTAGATGCCATGGAAGAACTGGGGTTTGTAAAATCGCCACTACCACTTGTTCTTAACGTGCCTTCGTTTGTTGGTCTTCCATTATCCCTTTCCCGATATCTATCTCGAGGACGACTGCATACATGAAATGAGAAAATTTGAAACAGATCCCATGTATGGTTGAGCCGCGTTGTATTTTATCTTAAACAGGTCAATTTGAAAACAATTAGCTAAAAGGGGAATGGGTTAAACGATATAACCTCCTAAGTAAATGGGTCCAAACTGCCATATTTATTAATTATATATATCCCAGGTTAAAGATGGTAGAGATGACTAATTATTCGCTGTTTAAAATACAATGCCATATATTTAAAGGCATAAAACAGCTCATGAAATTTATACCTCAGTGGATATTAAATCTAGAAATGCTAAAAACATATATATCCATAAAATGAGTCTGATGATACAGACACCAAGGCATACCTACTACCAGTAGAAGAAAATTCCCTCCTTGACCCTGGTCGGAGCCCTGACTCGGTCTGCTCTAATTCACGTTGGAGTTCCCTCTGCAAACAAATTGAAGAGCCTCAATAACTAGGTAATCAAAACTATTACCAGATCATAAACAACTGTTAATTGATATAACTTACATCCTATAGGTGGAGCAACAAGCATAAGATATTTAATCTTACTTTGAGTGTCATCATTTTGCTATGCCTAAATTATATCCTATAGGCGGAGCAACATGTAAAGACCTATCCATTCAACTGAACTCATTTAATCTTACCTGTGTTTTCTTTTCTTTTTCCATTTCAAGATTGTGCTGAAGCTCCCTAGTTTTTGCGCGTTCTGCAGCCAGTAACTTCTGTCTCTCAATTTCGTTTTCCATTTCAGCAGCCTTTTCTCTATAAAAGTGGGAAATACACTATAAGATCATTTTACTTCGAAGCTTCATGGTTAAGGGCAGAATGAGCCAGAAAAGAAAAGTATAAACCTATCAAGTTCCTGAAGAAGCTCGGCTTCATGCAGGGCTGTCTCCTCTAAGTACTTTTGACGTGCCCGTCTTATGAGCAACTTCTTCTGTCTGCGGGCTACAATTTCTTCTTTAAGCTTAGCCTTTTCACTAATCACATAAAGATAAATTATTGATATTCAATATATTTAGTAATCCAAGATATCTGGGTTTAGAAAAATTAAGTGGCCTGATTTTAAACATAGTTTCACTAAAGATAGTACGTACAGAGATTGAATTTCATCCTTGATTTCTTGAAGACGTTTATCTTCCTTCTCATAACCTGGTATCAAAAGAGTGGCATGAGAAATGTGTAGATGAATTTCCAGAACATTTGAGTTAGTGAACACTGGCTTAAGAGACATTACTGGCTAGAAAAGGAAGCTTCCTCCAATCAGTGAAATCATTAGATGAATCCTGAACAGACTGCTCTTTGTGTAAAAGATCCATTTCAATTTCAGCCTCCTCAATTTCCTGTGACATATCCAGGCCGTCAATGGTCTAAAAAGCATCAAGAGATCTTTTAAAGCCAGAACTTACCATAAGTTTTTCATCAGTTTTCTTCGAGAAGAAATCAAAGTACGACTGTACAGAAGTCAAATTCGCAAGGACCTATCACATACATTAAATACCCAATTAAAGATGAAACCCAGTAAAAACTTGTAAAAGAACTAGTTGGGAAGTATACGTATCTTTAGCGTATGTATTTACAAAGTCAAAACTTACCTGAAGAAGTGACTCACGGGTGCTTTCGAAATCTGAGTCTTGTTTTGAATAATTTGATGCGAGAACTCCCTTGAGAATCTAGACATGAATATTTTAAGTGTATAAACAGATCATAACGATCAAACACATTTTCATTAGCGAAAAGATGATAAAACACTTACCTCTTTGGCTTCATCTCCTTCAACTTTAAGCTTGCATAAAGCTTTGCAAGCACTTTGAACAAGACCTTCATGGTTTCCTATATACATAGTAATTACAATCATTGGGAAAGATCAATTGAAACAATATAAATTCAGGTGCATAAACAGAATGTATCTTCATAAGAATAAAATTAATCTTTTTATTTAAGCGTGTGAAAGTATACCAGCTTCTGATTGACCCAAAGTTTCAATATTGCTCCAAATTCTTTCAGGAATCAGAGACACATCTTCAGCAGGACAGTACAAACAGATTGTCACGATAAGAGCTAATGAAAGATTCATAAAAGGGTCTTCGCATGTCTGTTGACCAAGGTTGACTAAACAAGGAAGGAAACTATCAGCTGCCCCAAGAACAGACTGTAATTGTGGTCTTTCAGCAAATGGAACACATTTTACTAAAAGTGCCAACGAGTGCATCCTTAAAAGTGGTGACATGTCAGATGAAGCCAGCACAACTATTTGATCCCATGTTTTAATAACAATGGATGATATAAACGACTCGCCACATGAATTATCCTGTTCGATTATTACTTCACTGTCTGCTTCTTGGCCTACCAGCTTCCCCAAATGTTTCAGTGCAACAAAACGTTGTTCTGGTTCAACATGACCCATCATTGAACATAAAAGGTCAACTAGAGGAAGTTGACTTTCTTGCAGACACTGGCTGCCTCCATTCAATAATGATGACAACCACTTATTTGTCTGTAACCGCCAAGAAACTTTTGGTGCATTCTGTGAAAATTTCTTCATGGCTGAACAAAGAGGGCTAATTAATTTTTCCAAACTAAAAAAACAAGGGGACTCAAGTATGCAATCAAGGATTGTAGATGCAACCTCCCAGCAACTGTTTTCTAGTAATGAAAGAACTATATCAGCAAGTTGTTCTAGACCGGTGATCCAGTGAAGATTATCAACTAAACTGGGTGAAACCGGATCTTCCTTCTCTTCCGTTACAATCGTAGAATCTTTTTCTAACACAGATAATAAGCACCTTAAGTACACAAAACATTGGGCTAATGTGACAGTGAGTTTTTTAGCCGGTTGGTAATGAAGTTTCCAGCATAGCTCAATGGTCGGGTTAAGTTTGGAAACAAGACCTTCCAGTTCTTTTGAGAATTCTGCTATTTCTTCAACAGATAAGTGACGGTTCTTTTGATTCAAGACAGATGTATCCTGTGTGTCACTTTGCAAGTGTTCACACCCCTTGCAAGCTTCTACAAGGAACAATGAATGTGAATTTGACCTATAATCGCATGAAGCACCATTATCCTTTAAACTGGGACCCAATTTGATTGGAATGACACCCAATACTTGCAGTCTTTCAACTAGCAAAGTCTTGCAACTTTCCATAACCACCTGAAAAGCCCAAAGGTAGTCATAGAAGGACGTAGTTGGCTCAAAGTTAGCAAAATCAGCCCAATATACAAGAAGCTGTAAGATCTCCCGTTTCCTTTGTATTGATAGATCAAGAAAAACAGAGGCCAAAACAAGAATCGTTGGAGCCCTGCTATATCTTTGTTCGGAAGTCTTACCCTGATTCACAGAATGGTCTCTAATGTTACTAAAAAGCTCATTAAAGCACAGAGACTCGAAATCAAGGCATGAATCACCAACCACCAGATGTTCCGCATTTGACGCCCTCCTTAAGGAATATGAGATGAGTGGCTTCAACAAACCCAAAACAGAATCTAGAAATGCCACGTCACAGTATGAGGTTTTACACAGGGATTCAAGCACTTGCATAACTCTAGGTATTTCAGGCACCATTGCTTCCATGTGCTCACGTACAATGGCTTCAAGTACATACAAGATGATTGCTTTTGCATTCTTTGCAAGGAACCCCTTAAACAAGGAAGAACTTTTAGAAGACAGGATTGTGTCATCCTCTTTCTGAAGTAAGGGCCATGAACAAAAGTCAGAAAACCAGCACAATAGATCTGGGACAACACTAGAAGGAAGAACTCTCAATTGCAATCCAACCGCCTCCAATATAGTCTCCCCGAAGGCTTTAAATTGTTTCTTCAAATTCGGGAAGAAATGACTGATTTCAGGGTAGATTACACGTAAAGAGAGATCTCTTTGTTGACCAGCAAGTTGACTTTTAACATCTTTCTGCTCAGCAATGTCATCAACTACAGCGAGTTCATCAGCGAAAACAGATAACAACGTAGTTAGCTGAGACAAATCCGAGGTAAGAATCAGTCTTTCCTTCTGATACTGTTTTGAATTACGAGCAACCGCCATCCATCCAACAAATCGAACAAGAGGAGATGCAGATGAAGAGAAGGACGATATTTTCTTCATCCAAGCTGAAGAAGGAACCAAATTACTGAATCGAGCACCTTTGCTCATATTAGATAATATGCTAGAACTTTCTTCACCTCCACTTGAAGCTGCCACCAATCTTTGAATAAGTGTCCAGTAACGTTCTACCTCATGTACCTTGATCAATTCCAATCGCAAAGTTCCTTCTTTAGATTGATGACAATAAGATACAAGGAGCTCATACAAATATTCAGCAGATTCTAATATGATATCAATTATATGTTCAGGAGGACAATATAGTTTAGTTGCAGATTGCAACAGAAACACCAAACTCTGCAGAAGAATCTCACGCATGGAGTGCTGCTTATTGAGCAATGAATTTATCAAAAAACTGCACAATAATGCTTGATTTTGTCGAACGAGTGTGATTGCATCCATAGATGATGTATCTGGTGCATAAATCTGCATATAATCATCGTTCGCTTCAGAGACTACGGAATACTTCTCACTGTTTGGCACCATCTTTTGAAACTTGCAATCTAATTCAGCAGCCTTAAGAAGAAGTTCAAGAACTATTTTATCCCGTTCCTTCTCCAGGCGAGCTAAAGTTTCCAAGTTGCCGTCACTTTTTTCTAAAATTCTTTTGATTTCTGCAAAGCCAAAGCTATCATTTGTTTTGCCAATTTTTTGCTCCAGAAATAGCTTAAAACTGTCTCTGAAAGACATCATAAAGAAAGGATTAACGTAGCATTCCGCAGCCAACAACAGAGCATCTACAGCAGCATTGTGACCCTCTGGAGTAATATCACTTTGTGAATGTAAATCGAAAGCCACTCGCCTAAACTCATGGGCCCACAACTCACAATCTCCATAACTCATAAGCTGTAGACACTCTGTGTACAACTCAGAGTACTCAGCATTGCCAAATTGTCTCTCGACTATATGTTTTTCTTTGGCATTGATGTTGCAATGGCTTGGATCTGAGCTTGTGTGCTCAGAAAAATTAGAAACATGTGTAAGTACCATGTCCTTGACTTTAGGCGGCGCAAAAAGAACGTTAACATCATCAAAAGTTTCTAGCTTAGCCATAGTATCAGTAGCGTCTGCCTGTTCATCAGTATCGTTTCGGTCAATAATCTTTGAAGCAACAGCCCCATAAGCAGAAGTATCTGCCAGTTGAGGATCCACGGCTTCAGAAGTAGCAGATTTTCCAAGGGCAACACTAGGTGGCAATTGCATGTGAGGTTCCAGAATCGAGAGAAGTACACTGCAACACAGATAATGGTTATATAAATTCAGGTTTGAAGGAAAAAAGTTGGAAATAAATTAAATATGAGGTAACCTAACATATCCTAAAACGCTTATAATAAACAGAATCCGAGCCTTACATAGGAGCCACTGAACCACGTCTCCATTCAGATTCCAATGAGGGAAGAATGGCAGATTTTGTTACTGCTTTACGGATAACATTTAATGCAACAGTGCAATTCTGTTCCTGACTATCAGGAAATATCTGAGATACATTACCAAATGCTATCAAGCTCTTTAAGGGGGCTAAAGCTGGATCAAGGAAAGGCTCCAGAATCTCCAGAAGAAACAGAATCTGGTGCTTAACATCCTGAAAACAAAATGTATGTAGTTGAGCTTAATCCTCATGAGGACGGTTCAATATAACAATTTGCATTTCCATGGAGCAAACTGCCATAAAACAGCAGATGGAAGGAAAAAAAAAAGAACCATACCTTATATTTTGCCATTACATCGTCCATATGTCCAGATAATGCCAAAACAATGTACTTGAGAGCAACACGTGCATTGGACATCGCATTATGAGCACCCTAAAAACAATCAAAAAGCAAAAGCGCATTTCATGTTAACCGATTTAGTGCTTCTATGTGTGCAACTTAAGGTTCATAAATTTGGACTTACATGAATTACACCTAAAAGGTCCTCGATAAGCTCCACGGCTAAGTCCACCTGCAATATTTTAGCAAACATTGTGACAGCTTTCTAGTTGAAATAAAAGTACAAATAATATGTTATAAGCTAACAGTATATCAGTGAAATATTTTATCTTGTACAACCTTTGCAATTACTTGACCCATCCATGGTCCCAGCACACCCGTACAGAGATCAATGAGTACGCATGCAGCCTTGGCCTGCATCACACGTTAATAGCAATTAGTTTTCACTGAATACCTATATCAAATAAAGCAAAAATGGTTAGGCAAACATATATAAACAAACATGTGATGGCGAAAATGATGACAAGTAGCCAGCACATCCATGAAGCAGCGGACGATACATGGGAGAAGTTGATGTCACCACAACCTAAAATTGGTCCAATGGTAAGACAAAAGAAATATAGCAAGAAATTTGTGTTGACATATTGCAAATTGTTATAGAAGAGGACAACCTGAGACAATGCCTGTTGCACAATGGGTTGTCTCCAAGCGGAGAAACTATCATCAACCTGGCTGGAATTGCTAAAATTAGGACGAAGCGCTGAAAGAAGTAAGAATATGAAAAGAAAGTCTTATTGCAGATGAAAATTAGCAAACACAAAGTAACCATCTTGCTTAAAAGAAATAGAGTAACATTCAAGGTAAAAATTAAGCAGCATGGTATTTCCATAATCAAAGGCAATCATAGTATTCTCATTATTAAAGCAACTAATAGTATTATTTTAATAAACAGCTCTAATAATAGAGATTAGGAGACATCAAGTATTATGCCTGATTTGAAAAGTAATCTAGGGTTAATTAAACAGCACCAAAAAGAACCCACCTCTTAAAACTAGGTCATTTTGGATAAGCAGACCAATTCTCTATCATTCACATATTCATTATTTGCATTAACATATCATTTGGGTCCTATCAAACAGGTATCAGAATGGTCAACTCTAAACCAAAAAGGTAGACAGATTGGAAGGAGGATAATTGCAAAGGGAGATCAGAGAAGGCCGTTCAACCATGGTTAAACGGTTTCAGGGGCTAAGATGTGGGCAAAGATTGAAGTACATCCTGGTCCATGGAAAACTTATTGAGGAGTTTACTGGAAAAACAGAACCCTAGAGAAACAGGGGGCACCGTGGTAGCAAGAGATTGGCATGTGCTCATATTCTCGACAACACCTCAGACACGTCTCAATTGACACCAACATGGAACGATAAAGAGTGGAACATGGAGATATTTCTTGACTGATTAAGCATGGATACACATATGAGAAGGCTAAACTGGACTGGGACAATCTTGTTTAATTTAGACGACCAATACAAAGATACTCCTGCATTCTGTGATCAGCCCATTAGAGAGAAATTCACTACAAGATAAGATGGTAAATTGGAGCTCTAATTATAACCTTCTGTGACCCCTATGTGATTACTCGCATGATAGTTATTCCGATATGTTGACATGTTGTTCTACTATCCTTGTTGTTCCATTGTGCACACTCATCATATGTATGAAATGGGTTGAAATGGCACGAAAGATTCATGGGATCCAATTGCTTGGCGTCCAATTATCAACTACCTTAAGACGAGAGTTAAAGGAGATCAATATGGGTTCTTGTTCAAAGATTGCTCTTGATGTTGTGGTTGCAGGAAAGGAAAACAAACTATTTTCAACATGGGTCGGGAATAAAAGCTCTCACAGACGTTATCATCCACCTTGTTTGGCAACAACTAATGGGTTACTAAATGAAGGATAATGATATGCGGAAGGTTGGCAGAAAAGTGAAGAATCTCCCTAAATTGTCTGCATGCCAGAAATGGCGCCCTCTTG
This sequence comes from Artemisia annua, assembly GCA_014162995.1. Lineage (NCBI taxonomy): Eukaryota > Viridiplantae > Streptophyta > Magnoliopsida > Asterales > Asteraceae > Artemisia > Artemisia annua. The sequence continues at coordinate 78,297 of LBNU01010512.1, forward strand.
TTTCTGAATAGTACCACTAAGAGGTTATGTAATGACTATTAGAATAGATGTCTACAAATCTCTAACGATGGGTGTGTCTACATAAATTTCTATTCTACTCCCTTTAGACATTAATCTAAGGATTTATCAACAAGTATTTTTGTAATTTCCATATTCTAATTAATAAGTGTTTTACTTCGCGGAAGGAGTAGCTTGGCAGGTTGGGTAGCAGGTCAAGGCACTTATATTTCTAAGCATCACAAAAATGAGCCTGGTTAGGTTAACCCGCCAACATATAACTTGTGAATTGCATAAACTGAAAGTATTAAATGCTGTATATCTAAGAACTCTTGTTATTATAATTAATATACTAATGATAAAACTTTATATAAAGCAAATTAGGTGGTGGAGTAGTTTGGCAGGTTGGGTAGCAGGTCAAGGCACTTATATTTCCAAGCATCACAAAAATGAGCCCGGTTAGGTTAACCCGCCAACATATAACTTGTGAATTGCATAAACTGAAAGTATTAAATGCTGTATATCTAAGAACTCTTGTTATATAATTAATATACTAATGATAAATCTTTATATAAAGCAAATTAGGTAGCTGTTGGCACTTGATTACGCCATAAGTGACTATTAACATACCTAACCTTTTTCTTTGTTAGCTAAGTTTATTTAACCCTTTATCCTGTTAACAATACAATATAACCAAATTTGACACGTTTCACATGCATAGTCATAAACTCTCTTATCAAGTTGAAATTGTACATCACATGCCGTGCACTTAACATTAAAGAGGATAGAGTCACATTCTAGATCAAGATTAATAAAATACACCAAAAGGAGCTAACCTGGCAATAAAGCTTGTATGAGTGGCAAGGTGGACCAAAACTCAGAACTGTTTTCAGCCAATTTGCTGCAAAGCAGAGGCTGAAACATAAATAAACATATCAACATGTAATGCAATCGAGGTCACAGGTATGCTGCTATAAGTAACATACTACACTTTGAGTACATTTTGTAGAAGAAGTGACCCACCTGGGATGCACAAGCAAAAAGAACGTGTAAAATTCCTTCTTCAACCGCCTTAATGTCTAGGAGTTGGAGATATGTAAAGTCCCAATGATCATCAGTTATTCGAAACTCCTCCCCAAACAAGTTTGAGTAATCTGTGGTTTGAAGAGCACTAAGGGACTTGGAATTTGGGTCCTCATCATTATCTGTTGAGACATCAGATGTGGAAATAGATGCTTCATGCATCATATTGGGATGTTCAAGCTTCCGTAAAACTCTAGAAGCCTGAAATGAAGTTTACAATGATAACTAAAATCTGTACGCATTAAGGATCTTTTATGCTCTTACAATGGAATTTTTATCGCTTTTACCGCGCATAAACGTAGAACAGAGACCAGTTATTACCGTTCTACACACAGTTCCCAGATGAGAATCCTTATAAGCCTTTCTTAGCAACATAAGAATTGCATCAGCCCGGAAAACAGTGGAGGTGGATGTGTGAGAGAAAGTGGATACTGTGTTACGTGATCTCCTTGGCTGAGAAAGATAAGAAGAACATAAAAACGATTAATCAACTGAAAGAAAGCTAGCTACAAGTAAATGTTGGTCACAACAATACAAAGAAACAGGCGGCATTTACCTCAAAATTAGAGGAAACTGTTAAAACTGGTGTTGAAAGACTGTTCTTAGATGCTTCACTGTCCAACACATTGCCAGCTGATTTAGCATTTTCCCTATAATTGTTACAATGAGCATATGATGAGGCAACATGGAACTTCAGTTTGGACATAGGAATATGATAGAAAGATGCATAAATAAAAAAGTACTTGAAGATAACGAAAATTTATAGCTAGTAACCTCTCATTTAGTATGTGCAGGATTGGGTAAAAGGGTCCAGCAAGCATAGCAAGAAACCGAAGAGTAGGTTCAGAGGCATCTGCAAAGCTGTTAAGATCTGCCTGCACAAATGTATGTTCATTAACATAGTATGAAGTAAATAAAACACAGTTGTAGGATATTTATAATCAACGGAAAAATATACCTCAAGATGGGGAAGGAATGTCACCAACCGTCCCGCCAGGTCTTGAAGAAGCTATATACTAACGGAGTTAGATAATTAAATTAATGTATAAACATGCATCCAATCATTTGTACACAGATAGCTAAACTAACAGAGAAATAAAAACTATCAAGATATACGTATGTATGTAGCACACATTATGTGTGTGTGTGTGTGTGTGCATGTGCGCATGTGTGTGCGTGTAATGTTCCACCTGAAGATGAATGTCCTCGGCATCTTGTTTGTGAGAAGTAATATGCGGCAATAGGTGGTTAATAACAGGTTGAAACTCTGGTTCAAGACCAGTAACTGGGACACCAATCAACTGCAAGGCGGAAAAAAGTATGATAAAAGATTAGCGAAAAGAAAAAAAGGGGTAATCAACCCTCTGGCGGATCTCACCGACGGGTCCCACAGTTGGGAAAGGTAAATCGCATAATACCATGATTAAAGGGACACGGGGACAGGATTTGAACCCATGACCTCCGCTTTATGCTGCATATCCCCAATAATTGGACTATAAACATCATAAATGGGACATAACAAGAACTAATAATTGATTGTTGCACTAAAGCAAGCAGAAAAGGTGCCGAAAACAGCCTATTACCTGAATGAAGAATATAGCTATAGGATTCCCTCGCAAACAAGATAGTCTCACATATCGGCATGCGGTATAGTTCATTGGGTACATCATATCACGGCGAGGCGCTTCACACCGTGGCCGGACTCTTAAAAAGGTCTCAGGCTGCAAAGGAGCAAAAGGTCAAAGAGGCAAATAGCAAATTAAATATTGATGAACAAACAGAACAATATAATGTGTTGTCCCCGGATCATTGATTGGTCATTCAACAAAAAGAGGTAGTAATGTAGGTTTCAAGTGACTTATGTTATGCGCATAGAGAGGTATGTAATGTAATTTTTTTGAACTAAGTACAAATGCTACAGTTCATGCAACGAAATAAAAAATCACTAAAAGCTTAAACTCCAACTAAACGCGTTTTCAAAATTCTCAATTCTTCTCTAGAGAAGAAAAACCATTCCCTTCTCAAGGAATTTAGAGATGGGAAAAGTTGAGAAATTTTTCACCAACTAAACGCACCCTTAACTTCTAATTACCAAATTTGACGGTTACTGTTCTATAGCATCTGAAGTTTTACTACTATCTAGATCTAATATTCAATTCTAAATGGATATGCAATGGCAAGTTAACATATAATAGTCTAATGCATATAGCATGGACCTCGGCTTTTAAGGTCAAACAAATAACGGATTAAGGGGAAAACGTACCGAGTCATCATTATAGAATATTAATTAATGAAAAGTATATACAACTTTTCTTTTTATCTCAACTTCATATAGAAGCTTTTTGTTACAGAATTGGGTACAGAAATAGATTTTAATTTTAATTAATGTGGTGAGATTGGCCCGAGTTTACTGAAATTCAATTAAGAGAAGGAACATTTTCTCTTTTTAGTGATCACAAGAAAAGAGTAACAACTCGAGGAAAAATGAGATTTAAGAACTATACTGTCAATATACAAAATATACTTCTAACAGAAAACTAATTATTCATGTATAAGGACAAGTACAAACTTCAACAAGCTTGTTATGATAGCCGTACTGGAAACTCGTACCTTATATCGCAAGCCAACTGAAATTTCCCATTCCAACACGGATTTATTGTATATCCTTATGTGCGATAGCAGGCAAGGTTCCTACAAAAAGTAGCATGACTTAATATGATATCACCATTTTAAGGTCATAAAAGATATTACAACAAATAAACCAAGAAGAAATAAACGCTCTATTGCTACAACTAGTTTCATGTTTCACAAACATCGAGTGGCGAACAACAAGGCAAATATAACCAAGACACAAAACCTATGCCAAATATAGAATAAGGGTGTGTTAAGTTTATGTGTATGGAAATGAAGGAATGGATTTCATTAGCAATTAATTGTTGGGTTAGAGGGTTTTATTTAGAAATATGGGTATGAAACCCATAACATTAGACATAATCTAAACCCAACAATTAATTGCTAATGATCTAAAACCCATACCCATAGTGATTTCCTTGACAAACCAAACACTTCCTAACATTTCAGATTACTAAAAGTTTTAAAACCAGTCACACTTATTAAGAGTGGCGGAACCAGGAATATGAGTGACCGGGTGCACAATTTTTTTTGAAATGTAATATAAAGGGGGGAAATGAAGAGAAGAAAATGAATTTACTAAAACGATTGAGTTTGATAATAAATAAGTTAACCCTTCACCGATTAATGGACTAATTAAGCTAGTACTAGAGACATGTTTTTTTGGACCGGGTGCATTTCGGAAACTCTGGGACTTTTTACGAAATTTTGCACTACGATTCAAAATTTCATGTGTGTCGCGTGACACCGCGGACCACCCCCTAGTTCCGCCACTGCTTATTAACCGGAATCTAGTTGGAAAACAAGATATGTACTAAAATATCATCTATATTCACAACTGCATTTCCCTAAGCCCCAACATTAAATGCCGAACAACAATATAAACAGATTCAAGAGACAATCCTACGAAATTGGATACTCTTTCACTAGCAAACTATTTATCTGGAATCTACTCGTACTTGGGAACAACATATAATATTAATTAAAATATCATCCAATTTTACAGTTGCACTTCTCCAAATCATAATATCTGTGTCCCAAACAGCAGAATCACATATACAATTGAATCCTTAACCAGCTCAATTAACTAATATTGAGTGAAAACAAATGCAATCTCTCAAGCTTACTTTTAATCAAAACAATATAGCACGTTCATTAACTAAAAACAACACCATGATATTGATATCAACTAAAATATCATCTAATATCACAATTTCACTTCCTAAACACCAACAAATAAACAAGATCAAGCTACAAAACTCTGAATTTGAAACCATAAACAGCTCAATCAACTAATTTCAAAAGCGAATAGCCGAAACAAATACAATCTATATATCAACTGAATACCGTCTAATTTCAGTTCCTAAACCCTAAATTATGCTACAAAACTTTGAAACTCAAATCATAAAACAGCTCAATTAACTATAAATTAATTCAAAACACTTGCAATCTATATGAAACTTAGTTGAAGAAACTAACTTTACTTTCTAAGCCCTAATATCTAGTCCCAAACAATAAAATGAAACTACAGAACTTTAAAATCGAACTTATAAGAAACTGATTTAACTAATTTTATCACAAATAGAAATAGAACCACATATAATCAACTAAACATAATCTAATTTCACTTCCTAAACCCTAACAAACAAAAATACGCTACAAAACCTTAAAATCAAAAACATAAGTAACTAAAGGAACTATAATCTAGTTGAAGAAAAACATCATATCAGCTAACTAAGACCTAAATTCACATTTTCTCTTGTCAACCCCTAACAAACACAAACAAGCTACAAAGCACTAATATTGAACTTATAAGCAACTGAATTAAATAACTTTACAAGCAAAAACGTATACTGTAGAACGCATGACATCTACTAAATATCATCTAATTTCATAATTTTTACTTCCTAATCAATAACAGCAAAATCTACCTACAAAACACTAAAACTGATAAACACTCAATTAAACGTTAATAAACAGCAACCCTGAACAGCTCAATTGAATAAGCCTAATCGAAAACAACCACAAACTCTATCAAATCAGTTAACTAACAACATAATATTAACTAACTAACATCTAATTTCACAATTTCGCTTCCTAAACCCTAACAAACAAAATGAAGCTACAAAACAATAAATTAAACTTATACGTAACAACACTAACTAATTTTATCCGCGAATACAGATAGAACAACATGATATCAACTACTCATCATCTAGTATCACTTCCTAAACCCTAACAAACATAATTACCAACAAAACCTTGAAGTCGAAACCATAAGCAACTAAAATAACTATAATCTAGTTGAAGAACAGCATGATATCACCTAAATATAACCTAATTTCAACTAATTTAACTAAAATAACTTAATTCACAATTACACTTAACTAAAGCTACAATGCTTCAAAACCGAACTTATAAGCTACTATATATAACCTAATTTCACATTTTCATTTCCGTAAACCCTAACAAACACATCAAGCTACAAAACTACAAAAATTAAACTTATAACCATCTATAGTAACTGATTTTGACTGCGGAAACAAATGAAAACGTACATCGAGTTCAAAATCGAATAGATACAAAATGATATCTACTAAACATCGCCTAATTTCACAATTTCACCTACTAAACCCTAAATCAAGTTACAAAACACTGAATATCTACTTATAAGAAACTGAATTAATTTACATCAAGTTCGACTTAAGATGATGATTAGTTGATTAGTCGCTTATATAAGCAACTAAATCAGCTAAATATAACCTAATTTCACTTCGTATGACCTAATTTCACTTCGTATGACCTAATTTCACTCCTTATGACCTAATTTCACAGCATGAACCCTAACTAACAAAATGAAGCTACAAACTATAACATTTAACTTATAAGCAACTAAACTAACTAATTGTAGCTGAAAACCCGAAAACAAATTCATTCTCTATGAAATCGAGTCAATGAATATCTCCTGATTCCAGTTCGTAAACCCTAACAAACATAATTAAGCTACGAAACAATGAAACTGAACTTATAAGCAACTAAATTAACTAATCATAACCGAAAACCGAAAAACAAGTACATTCTCTATCATCTAATTCCACAGTTTTAGTTCTTAAACCCTAACAAACAAAATGAAGCTAGAACGCTATAAAACTGAACTCATAAGCAACTAAACTACCTAATCGTAACCGAAAAACCGAAAACAAATAAATTCTCTTCGAATTTCACAGTTTCGGATCGTAAACCCTAACAAACAAAATAAAGCTACAAAGCTATAGAAATGAACTTAAAAGCAGCTAAATTAGCTAATTAAGCTGCGAAATAATGAAATTGAGCTAATAAGCAACTGATTTTAACCGCGAAAACGAAGGAAAAGTTACATCGAGTTCAAGTAAGATCCATTCCTTAGTATTAGTAGCAGTTGACCAGTGATTACGAAGGTCAATGTCGAGAATATGTGAGGACTTTTGTGACGGTGATTCACGAGATGTTGCTTTTATTTTGTAAGTTAGAGGTTTTACACGTGGCTCTAGTTCCACTTCGTTCATCTTCTTCTTCGAATCCAATGCGAAAATTGCTGTGTGATTGAAAGAATGGGGGTTTTTGAAGGTGTTTGTGTGTGTGTGTTTTTTTTGTGAATAAGAGGAGTTTGTTGGAGGAGTGCAGTGTAAATTCGGGATTTGTTGTCTTAAGAAGTCTTTGTGAAAAATTATTTTTTTTTAAGAATCGGGAAGAGTAATGATAAAATGAGAAATATAACTAAGATGAGAAAAATGAGAGAAACCACGATCACAAATATTAGATGCACTCACAAAAATAGATGCATCTCCCTATTATTTCTCTTTCATCATTTAAAATATGTGGCCATAATTTTTTCTCACTCTTCTCATTTCAATAATTCTTCTCACTAGATCCATAGAATTGGGAATGATAAATTTTTTTAAAAAAAAATTGGGTAAAAGTTATTAAATATCAATGTATAATTATTAGCGGATGTCCCTATTTAGCTACTAGGGTTTTTACCCCAATATTTATCTTATATATACCCTTTGTAATCTCTCACATTATTATCAGTTGAATATTATTCATTCCTTCAACTTTATTCACAACACGTTATCAGCACGCTCTAAAAGTTATCTTAATCGAAGCACGCTCAAAGGATGGTCGATGATCAAGAATGACTCCATATGTATTTACGTTTGATTACTAGGTTATAATATTATTAGAGCCCACTGCATTCAGTCAATGGTTCAAAATTCATGCATATAATCAGAAGTGGTAAATTTTCTAACTCCAACTTNCAACATGATATCTACTAAACATCGCCTAATTTCACAATTTCACCTACTAAACCCTAAATCAAGTTACAAAACACTGAATATCTACTTATAAGAAACTGAATTAATTTACATCAAGTTCGACTTAAGATGATGATTAGTTGATTAGTCGCTTATATAAGCAACTAAATCAGCTAAATATAACCTAATTTCACTTCGTATGACCTAATTTCACTTCGTATGACCTAATTTCACTCCGTATGACCTAATTTCACAGCATGAACCCTAACTAACAAAATGAAGCTACAAACTATAACATTTAACTTATAAGCAACTAAACTAACTAATTGTAGCTGAAAACCCGAAAACAAATTCATTCTCTATGAAATCGAGTCAATGAATATCTCCTGATTCCAGTTCGTAAACCCTAACAAACATAATTAAGCTACGAAACACTGAAACTGAACTTATAAGCAACTAAATTAACTAATCATAACCGAAAACCGAAAAACAAGTACATTCTCTATCATCTAATTCCACAGTTTTAGTTCGTAAACCCTAACAAACAAAATGAAGCTAGAACGCTATAAAACTGAACTCATAAGCAACTAAACTACCTAATCGTAACCGAAAAACCAAAAACAAACAAATTCATCATCTAATTTCGCAGTTTCGGATCGAAAACCCTAACAAACAAAATAAAGCTATAGAAATGAACTTATAAGCAGCTAAATCAGCTAATTAAGCTACAAAATAATGAAATTGAGCTTATAAGCAACTAACTAATCGTAACCGAAAAACCGAAAACAAACAAATTCTCTTCGAATTTCACAGTTTCGGATCGTAAACCCTAACAAACAAAATAAAGCTATAGAAATGAACTTATAAGCAGCTAAATTAACTAATTGAGGTTATAAGCAAGTGAATAAACTGATTTTAACGTACATCGAGTTCAAGTAAGATCCATTCTTTAGTATTAGTAGCAGTTGACCAGTGATTACGAAGGTCAATGTCGAGAATATGTGAGGACTTTTGTGACGGTGATTCACGAGATGTTGCTTTTATTTTGTAAGTTAGAGGTTTTACACGTGGCTCTAGTTCCACTTCGTTCATCTTCTTCTTCGAATCCAATGCGAAAATTGCTGTGTGATTGAAAGAATGGGGGTTTTTGAAGGTGTTTGTGTGTGTGTGTGTTTTTTGTGAATAAGAGGAGTTTGTTGGAGGAGTGCAGTGTAAATTCGGGATTTGTTGTCTTAAGTCTTTGTGAAAAATTATTTTTTTGAATAATCGGGAAGAGTAAGAATCAAATGAGAAATATAACTAAGATGAGAAAAATGAGAAGAAACCACAATCACAAATATTAGATGCACTCACAAAAATAGATGCATCTCCCTATTATTTCTCTTTCATCATTTAAAATATGTGGCCATAATTTTTTCTCACTCTTCTCATTTCAATAATTTTTCTCACTAGATCCATAGAATTGGGAATGATAATTTTTTTTTTAAAAAAAATTGGGTAAAAGTTATCAAATATCAATGTATAATTATTAGTGGATGTCCCCAATTAGCTACTAGGGTTTTTACCCTAATATTTATCTTATATATACCCTTTGTAATCTCTCACATTATTATCAGTTGAATATTATTCATTCCCTCAACTTTATTCACAACACGTTATCAGCACGCTCAAAGGATGGTGTTACATTGGAAGTTAGGGTCCTTTATGCCCTATGATCGTTGCTACATGTTCCAGCAGATGGGTTGATGCTTATTGCTGCTTGGATGATATGTTGAAGATTATCTAGGTTTTGTTTGTGGTGTTCTTTGCGACTACAAACAGATGATATGTTGAAGAATGCTTAGATGTACGTGGATTCTTCATGGAAGTTAGAGTGGACCACAATAGTGAAATAGAAGGCTCAAGTTCTCCACTTGAGTAGTATTGTAATTCTTATGTATTTTGTCATTATTGGTAGGTTCACTTTATTGTAAGTTATAGGAATGTTGTGTCATTCTTATATTCGAGTCTTTAAGTGTCCTAAGGGACTGAGATGAGGGAGTCACCTCATCCTTTGTACTTCAATGTTTTTGGTGTAATATATTTTACCAGGGTTAAACATCCCTTTTACCCAAAAAAAAAATACTAGGTTATAATATTATTGGAGCCCACTGCATTCAGTCAATGGTTCAAAATTCATGCACATAATTGGTAAATTTTCTAACTCCAACTTTATATTAAATACTCATTTCATGAGTCTATACTCTATAGTAAAATTTGTATACATGAAAAAGCTTTGTATATCATATATTATTAGAGCACTGGGTGTGGTGAAGAGCTCAAGCTCTTCGTTTGGCCCCAACTAGTGCCACATCACCCTAACACCTCTTCACAACTAACCCCCTCTTCACAACTAACCCCAACTTCTTCATTTGGGTCCCACCACTTACAACCTTTTTTTTTTAATTCAAATTTCCAAATAAACTAAATTAATTTTACTCCAATTATCAACAACGGAAGAGAAAAATTGTAAAAGAAAAACAATACGCGTTGAAATTAAAAAGTAAGATGCATACGAAAGTCGAAATTTTAGTAGGTTACATATAATCATAAATTTAACAAATTAGTTACAATTTTCGTTAATCCTTATTCCNCTACGCTGCACACACACACACACAAACACTTTTATTTACACAAAAAAGCACAAATTTATTATAGATCCGAAAAAAAAGAAAAAAAAAGAAGAAACCTAACAAATTGTCAGAAATTCACCTCGCCGTGGAAGTGAAGAGCAGCCAAACGGCGAAGTTTGGCGAGGGGGGGGGGCGGTGCAGCGGTGAACCACGGCGAGAACGGCGAGGGTGTCACGTTGGCTCGGCGAGGGTGAACTCGTTGCTACACCCAGTGCTCTTAGGCTTAAAGGTTAGAAGAGAATAAAATAAAACTAAAGGACTATGAATCTATGATGCTATTTTCGAAAAATTACTCCTAGCCTACGATGCTTATCTAGTTTACTTGATTTTTATCTCATACAATAACCATAAATTCTAGCTTAAACGAGCCAATATGAATATGATCTGACTAATTTTTGTGTCTATGATAACTATATAAGTGTTAGTTAATTTGGATCCATCAAGAAGAAATTGTAAACAATAAGGCACACACTTTAACAATTTTTTTTGCCTAATACTATAATAGTTAGTAAGAACATAACCTATATATAATTATCTTATATTATTTGTTGAGGTTAGCTCTTGTGTTTACGAGTGAGATTCCATCGTCACTATCGAGAATGGGGTGTTTGGCGGGGAAGATACCATTTACTTATCTTGGTATCCCAATTGGTTTAAATATGAAAAAGGTCGATGGTTGGAACGTTATTGGGGAAAAGTTCAAGAAAAGATTAGGTAATTGGAAGACAAAGACTATCTCGTATGGTGGAAGATTAACGTTGATAAAGTCGGTACTCGGTAGTTTAGCCCTTTATTTCTTTTCCTTATTTCGTGCCCCGATTAGTGTTCTTAAATCTTTAGAAAGTGTAAGACAACGTTTTTTCTGGGGGAAATGACGAAGTAAGAAAAACATCTTGGGTAAAATGGGAAGTGACACTTAACAGTTTCTCTTTGGGTGGTTTAAATATTGGCAGCTTAAAAGCCGCTAATTGGGCTTTAATAGGTAAATGGTGGTGGAGATTTAGAGTCGAAGAAAATAGACTTTGGGTTAGAATTATTAAAAGTATCTATGGTAATGATGGTGGTTTAAAAGATGAAGAGGGTGCCCATAGAATGTTGAGAGGTTCTAAGTGGGGGGATATAGTTAAGACGGGTAGGGATATTCAAAACTTGGGTTTTAATTTTTGTGGCTCTTTTGAAAAAAAAACTAGGTAATGGGATTAATACTCATATTTGGCTAGATAGTTGGGTTGGGAATGGGGTGATTCTTAGTGAGAAGTTTCCTAGATTATATAGACTAGAAATCAATAAAGATATTACGGTTGGTGACAAGAGGGTGTGGAGAAACGTCATGGGGTTGGAGGTGGGATTGGGCTAGAGAACTAAGAGGTAGAGGGTTAGGAGATTTTGAGGAATTGACGGTTTTGATTAATTTTTTTGTTCCAAATGTGTTGCAAGAAGATTCATGGAGATGGTTACATGACGACAATGGTGCTTTCACGGTTAAAAAACTTAGAGAAATGGTAGATGACAAGATCCTAAATCAGACAAATGGTGCTCAAGATACAAAATGGTGCAAGATCATCCCAAGAAAAGTATGCATTTTTATTTGGCGTCTACAACAAAGAAGATTACCGGTTTACACTTGGCTCGAACATCTTGGTATTGATCTTAACTCAACTCTTTGTCCGCATTGTGGAAATGATATCGAAACGGTGGATCATTGCTTCTTAGGGTGCTCTCGGGTAATAGATTCTTGGTGTAAATTCTTTAAGTGGTGGAATATGGGTACGTTTAATATTGGGTCACTTCAAGATATTATTGAACACAAAGGCTTGCCAAATTTTCATAAAAAATAAAGAACGGTTTGGCAAGCGGTTTGTTGGGTCATGTTATATATGATTTGGAATGCTAGAAATAAGAGTCTTTGAAAATAGAGTTTCAAATATGTCGACAGTTTGTGATGAGGTACAAGTTCTCTCATTTCATTGGATCTCTAATAGAGCAAAGGAAACTATTTCATCGTGGATTGAGTGGTGTGCGGACCCGATCAAGGCTTGCAAATTTTAGTTTTTTTTAAATGTTTTCCCATGGTTGTCATTTGGGTGTTTGGCACACTGGATGGGTTGCATACTGATATGCAGGTTATGTGCCTGAATAGTTCAGTAAAGTGTGGTCCTAATGGTTTGGCTCCTAGGATTAGATTTTGTGTCTGTTGTTTGTGTCTGTTGTACCCTTAGCTTGTATTGTTTTGGTATCTTGGGTCCCTTGCTCTTTAAGTGGCTTATTTAAAGAGAGGGATGCCTTTTGTTGTGTATTTGTGTTTTGAGTGTTATATATGGTGTTGCCTTTCAAAAAAAATCGAGAATGCAATTTCTTTTATTTATCAAAAAGAAAAAGATCTTTAAACGACAACCGTTTTTTTTTCTAGCATTGTCTCTATATAAACTTTAAATTGTCCCAATATGACAAGGTTTTTTTGGGTTATCGTTATTGATAATAAATTTATTTTAGTAGTTTTCATAAATCAAAACAATTACATGCCTGCTTGCCATTTAGGTTTAATATTGTGATTTATTGTTATAAAAAAATATTTAGATAATAGTATTTGATACTTAAATTAATCAATTGTGCAGTAGTGAGATATATTTGATTAATTAAAGATAGCTTATCCGTCTATGAATTAAGACGAATAAAAGTTTAACTTGATTAAAAGCAATAACGCGTAGTCATGTATGCATGTAAGTTCAAATAATGAAACTTGAGTCCTTGTTTTCGTTTATGATCACCGTATGATTTTTTTTAATGCTTATTTACATGTATGTTATTATATTGAAATTTTTTTGCATAAGGCAATGCGGTTTAATGCATAGAATAATATGTGTGCTACAAGTTGTGTTAATTTACTCGTAATTATTTTATTTATAAGATAACCCTTAACATATAGTTCGGATACATATTTTGGTATGTTGTGATGCATATATCTGTTGTTAATAGATTTCAAGTATACCTGGTTGGTTTACAATATGGGCCATTCATAAATTTCTTTGTGCCTAATTGCCTAGGGGAAACAATCTAAGGTTAAGTTGTGATTCCACCAAGTTGTACGTGATACATAATATGACTTCGTTACTTAAATGCCTCTTAAAAACATTATGTCTTGTATTTTAAAAGCTACTTAAATTATATAAAAACTAGAATTCAAGATACTGTGAACCGGAGAATAAGGCATGCGTTAAATATGTTAATTATAATGTTGTTTGCTTGAATTAATTTAAGTGAAATATGAACCATCACATGTCGTTGTACCCTTAAAGCTTGTTGTAAATGGATTTGAAACATTAACTTATTTGTATATGTTCTTATTTTGGCTATATGATTACAAGCAGTAATTATTGAAAATTTGAAATGATAAACATAACATGTGGGTATTCTTAGTTAAGGCATGTTAATTTATAATGTTATTATTCTAGGATAATGATAAGTTAATTAGCCAAAATAGAAAAGGATACATGAGCAGTCACCGGTACATACTCTAAAGTCTAACACCTCTAGACGTTTATCTCCTTTTCTCATATTTGTTGCATGACATGGTAGTAAAAGAAAAATATGAGCATTACTTTTGTTTAAGGTGTCGTATATAATGTATAAAGGAGAATATAATTAGATACATGATTATCGTGAAGTTTGCAATATTGTTGTTAAGATTCCCAAAGAATATCAGAACTATTAAATATAAGAATATGATATTCTAGTGGGCTCATATTGTGATATTCAGTTTCATATATATATATATATATATATATATATATATATATATATATATATATATATATATATATATATATATATATATATATATATGTGTGTGTGTGTGGCTTATTTTTCATTAGATTTTATTTGTTTGTGAGATATACTTGATTAATTGATGGATGACATACTTTAGTGGTATAAATCATGCTTTATTATTTGATAATGTTATAGTGGTAATGTAATATTACATTAAACTATGTGAAAGCCATAAAAGAGCTTATAAGATTTTGATTGGAGAAATGTGATATTATATTAAAATCTCCATGTTATTTGATGTTTACATAGAAAGTGCAATCGAAGCACATGTGGTCATAAACTAGAGTTTATGAGCCAGGATTATTTTATTGAGTGGCATGACCAGTTAGACCATCCCGGATCAATGATAATGCGAATGTATAGAGGAACCATAAGTTTCTTCAAAAATAGATTTGATTGTTCTCATTGGAAGTTAATTTTTCATTTGTCACCACCAAATTAAAGGACTTTGTCCTATGAAGTTTTGAAAAGAATAAAGGGGGTGTATGTCGGCCTATACATCCGCCATGTGGATCATTTTGAGTTTTAAAATCGATGCATCGTCAAAATGATCATCAAAGACGCAACTTAAAGTTAGCATGATTAGTGGCTCGGCTTATATAATGTGAGCATGGTTATCCAAATTACATCTTTGGAAATGGTGGTAAATACTTCCAAGGGCGATTATTGGAATAAGTGTTGAACATAAAAGTAGCCCATGTTCATACACGAATTGCTTTTGTTGAAACGTTTATAAAACGTCTTCAGTTGATTGCAAAGCCAATAATATTGTGAGAACAAATCTTTTAGTTTATGGGGCATGTTATGACACATGAATTCGCATCTTGCCAACAATCTTTAGTGAATCCTCCCCGTTAGAATGGTTTTTGGTCACAAACCATATTTCCCATGTGAGATTTTGTAATTGTGCAATATATAGTAGATCCACCACAGCACACAAAATGGGATGTTTAAATTGATAATTCATTCAGGGGAGAGAATGAGCAGCGAGAAACTTGGAATGAATTATGATATAAATGTTGATCCTCACACAAATGAATATGAACTTAAAGTTCAAGGGACAAATGACATTCCAGATCTAGTAAATGCCAGACATGTTTAGTGACCTAAAGAAAGTGACTAGTATTATGCTGCTATTGCTCCAATTATAATGTGTGTCCCATCATTAAAACCAATGATTAGTAGTAAGTCTATGGCACGTCTGCAACGTGATAGACTAATCGATTTCAAATGAAAGTCCTCGAATGAATAGATAAAATGGAGCAAGAAAATTAAGATGGTCGAATCGAGGTAATAAAGAACCCATAATAATTCTCCTAAAGAGACACTAGACATGAATGTAATTGGAAAAACCCCGGGTACTTGAAAAACTATGAGATCTCAATAAATGATATATTGCAATGTCTAGTAAAGTGTGAAATCGAAAATATAAATGAATCGACGTCGATGGAGATATTGTATACAATAATGTGCATGATAATTACTATGTAAATAAGTAAGATAGCGCTATAATCATGTTGAGGATCATGGAAGCATACCTGCAGGAAGTGCAGATGTACAAATGAATGGCCAAAAGAAGTAAAGACGCAAAGAGCTAATGAAAGATTAAAGTCTCTTGTGACGAGACATGGTTACTTGGACTTGACGTCCGTACATATGAATGTGTAAATTATTGGAAATGCGTTGGTTTTTATGAGGAAAAGAAATTAAAGTATTGAAACTTTTGTATTTAAGGCATGAATAATGGCACACAATATTTTCGTAAAGGCATGGAAATGATCATAAGGAGACATGTTCTCATGTGGTGGATCCAATAATGTTTTAATATTGTATAAGTCTGGCAATGTGAGAAATAATTGATATGCGTCTAAAAGATATATTAATAGAGCTCATGTGATGTTGTGATTTTGTTATAGGATATAAAATGCATGAAGCATGCTAGTGAATTTTAATGTTTAAAGCATAAAAGAAAAGTTCTACATAACACTATTTGATTATACTGAATTAATCACATTATTGGGCATATATGTTATAATCGCTTTATCATGTACTCACTGAAATTGTGCCATAAAATAACTATGTTTGCCCATGTTACGTTATAACAAAACTTGGATTCCAATATGATGTAAGTTTCATATAGTTTAATAATTTGAATATTGATGAAACTTCGACAGAACTTCAAAGGCGATGGAATGCTTAGAAATTGAACTTTGAAATAAAAGATAGTTTGTTTTATTTTACGAATTGAATATCTTAAGGATGAAATCCTTGTTCATAATGAGAACTAGAGAAAGATACTAACTATCTTTATATGGATAAACACTCATGCCTATCAAGTCACATGATGTTGAGAGACCCCCTTGATTTATAAAGATGATGATCACATATGTCATACTAAAATGTGTATATGTGAAGTACAAGGATGTACTTAAATGAGATGTATGACGTATCTTAATCATTAATTCTATCGAGACAATTTAAGGTGCATTTCACTGATTCAATGAGCTTAAGTGATGTGATCATCAGGGGGAGAGAAGATATGCGTTCACTCTTTTTTCCTTGACCACGGTTTTGTCCCCACAGGGTTTTCTGACAAGGTTTTTAATGAGACAGCATCCCCGAGCGTATAAGGAGTTATGTACTCTTTTTCCTTCACTAGAATTTTGTCCCACTGGGTTTTATCTAGTAAGGTTTTAACAAGGCATAACCCTCAAATGGAGTAAAACAAATATTTCGGTATTTTCAAGGTACAAAGGATATGGGTTTATATTTCACTAACCCATCAAATACAAGTTTAGTTAGTTTTGCAGATGCATGATATATGTCTGACCCTCACAATTGTTGATCTCAAACTGGATATGTATTTACAAGTAGAGGAACAACAATTTCATGGAGTTGAATAAAGCAGACAATCTCAGCAATGTCATCTAACCATGCAGAAATTCTAGCGATCCATGAAGGAGGTCGAGAATGTGTTTGGTTAAGAAGTGTGATACAACACATACGTACATCATGTGGTATTTCTTCAGAGAAGGAGGCACCAACAGTTTTGAACGAAGATAATGCAGCATGCATTGCTCAACTTAAAGAAGTTCGTTGAAGCGACAATTTGGCGGATCTATTTACCAAAGCACTTCCTACCTCAACATTTAGGAAACTAAGTCACAACATTGGGATGCGTCAACTCAAAGAGCTCAAGTGATATAGTCATCTGAGGGAGATAATACACGCTGCACTCTTTTTCCCTTAGTCATGGTTTTGTCTCATTGGGTTTTCCTGACAAGGTTTTTAATGAGGCAGCAATTCCTAAGTGTATTAACAATATGGACATCAAAGAGGGAGTATTATGGATAATTATTAGTGGATGTCCACATAACCCATTAGAGGCCCATGGCCTAATTAGCTACTAGGGTTTTTACCTCAATATTTATCTTATATATACCCTTTGTAATCTCCTACATTATTATCAGTTGAATATTATTCATTCCCTCAACTCTTATTCACAACAGAATGATAAATTTTAAAAAAAATTGGGTAAAAGTTATTAAATATCAATGGATTTTCAAAATTTTGCTGACTTGAAATAGTTACTTTTTTATTTGTTGGAATTACGTCGTCAACAAACCAGAAACGTCGAACACGAAATCGAAAATGCTTGATGTTAATCGCACAAGAACAAGAACCCAAGTCTTTATCAACTTGTAGAAGAACCATGAACAAATGTAAACCAAAAAGAAACGAATCATTAACTTGTATTATTAACTCTCGGTTACAAAGGAAATAATAGAAGACACGAGAATGAGACCTCACCCCTCTCCTCCTTTTGTAGAGAAGAAGGGGTGAATATCCAAGTCATAACCAACTTGGGAATCTTCTAGATACTCGGCTAACCGGCCTAGACAATGCATCAACTCAAAGCTATGACTTACTTGCATTGCAAGGCAAGTAAGACTACATAAGTAAGCCTACACAAACTTGGCTAACATCTAATCGACTATCATAATAACCTAATTAATGTTATCACTAATCTTTAACAATTTCCACCTTAGTGGTAATACTAGTTAACCCCGACACCAAGTGCCTTCATGCAATACTTGAACTTCGGACTTGGAACCACCTTTGTAAATGTGTCAGTTGCATTATCTTTCATGCCTATCTTTACCACTTCAATCTCTCTAGATTCCACGATATCCCTGATGAAGTGATACCTCACGTTGATATGCTTTGTCTTTCATGAAACATTGAATTTCTTGAGAGATGAACTGCCCATTGATTGTCACAATTCACAACCACTGACCTCAGGTTTACTCCCAGCATGATTAGAAAAACCTTTAAGTCATATGCTTTCCTTAAAAACTTCCGCAAGCGTCGTATACTCCGCTTCTGTAGTAGATAGTGCAACAACATGCTGCAGAGTTGCTTTCCAACTTAAACACAACCATGTACCATAAACACATACCCGATATTGACCTACCCTTTCCAGGGTCTTTAGCATAATTTGCATCCACGAAACCGTCTACATCCACGTTCTTTCCTTGATCTCTACCATACACGACCTACATCAGTAGTGCCTTTCAAGTATTTCAAAATCCTATTCACTGCTCCTAGTAGTTTTTACCTAGATTCGCGAAATACGTGCCCACAATGCTAACAACATACGCAATATCCAGTCTAGTGCATACCATCAAGTACATTAAACTACCGACAACATTCACATACGAGACCTTACTCATTCTTTCTACATCTCAGTCACTCGATGGACAATCCTTCAAATGATACCTTGAACAATGGCACAAAGACCGACTTGCCATTATCCACTCTGAAGTTATTCATAATTTCCTACACGTATTATGACTGAGACACCTTTAGGGTTCGGCTACCCATATCCCTGATAACCTCCATACCAAGTATCTTCCTAGTTGGACCCAGTTCCTTCATATCAAACTCTTTTCACATTAGTCCCTTGATATATTCGATCTCAGACTTGCTTTTACAAGTAATCAACATATTATCCGCATACAACAATAGATATATGTACATATCTGGTGCAAACACCTTGGAGTAAACATAACTATCATAGTAGTTGCACCTGAACCTATTGCTGACCATATACACATCAAACCTTTTGTACCACTGCCTTGGAGACTGCTTAAGGCCGTAAAGAGTTTTCTTTAACAAACATACATTTCTTAAGTATAAAATGAATAATTTAGGGTGGTGGATTATTTAATTGCGAGATATTGATTGTAGAGTTTATTATATTGAGAAAGAAAGGTGTTGACTCGAGATGACAGGTTCACTCCACATAATCGAAGCTACCATGCAACTACCGATGTGCTTCGTTATTGGCATTTATCACAACTAATCATTATTTTTCTTTTTTTTATTCGACTACATTTCTTGCTAAAAAAATGTTACATGGTACTCGCCAACACATCGCTTTTTTTTGTTCCACTGCATTTTTTTTTCTAAAAAAAGAATAAAAACGAAAGATTGATGTTTTTAAAAACATTATGTTTTGCAACTACAATTGTA
Source organism: Artemisia annua (assembly GCA_014162995.1). Classification (NCBI taxonomy): domain Eukaryota; kingdom Viridiplantae; phylum Streptophyta; class Magnoliopsida; order Asterales; family Asteraceae; genus Artemisia; species Artemisia annua. The sequence goes on from LBNU01010512.1 coordinate 98,338, forward strand.
TTCTAAAATAAATATTTCAAGTGAAAGAAACTCTATGCAATTACTATTTAGCTTGAACAGATTTGATCTCATTAAACACTTATAGTGAGTTTTTAAATAAGCATTGTGTTATGAAAATTAATTTATCATAATGTGTACTTCTAAAAGTATTTTTAATTAGGGAATAACATCGTGCTGCGTGCAGCAACTATCTTCCCTGCAACAACGCCTGTTTTTTTTTTTATTTTTATTATTATTATTATTATTTTTTTTTTAATATTTACACTATTTATCCTTCAACATTTTGAATTATACATAAATCATCCTCTGTTATAATACAACATCGGGTATCTTCCCTGCAGTTTGCAATAGAAATCATTTTCCCTTTTAATTATGTGTCATCTTTAAAAATACATACCTAAAATCACGCTTTTTAAGTAAGTCCACGTCCTTAAAAAATTAATGCATAAAGAAATTTACGACCATTTTATATGTATCGTCTGAACAAAAGACGTCTAAATAATAGGTTTTTGTTGAGGATAATTATTTGTAAATGTATCCAACTAATCAATAAATTCTTTTGTATGTATCAAACTATTTTTTTGGTTATACATACGAACTTTCAATACCTTCTATCGTGTGCATCCCAACTTTAATAACTTCTATTGTGTGTATCACAAATACTCCAAACACTCCGTTTTCCCAATTAAGTGTGAATATTCGTAGTTTTTTTTAGGAGATGACCTATACGTTAGAAGAATAACATACCACTGATGTCCTAAATCAGATACAAAATAAAAAAATATCCAAAACAACACAGTTTATGTGACCCTAAGTAATTTGATAATCAAAAGCAGAATAAAAACATTAGAAACTGATTGTTGTGAGCTTAGATAGCAATAATTGGATCATATGTACCAAAACGTATAGAATCAAACAGCTGCAATAAGAAGATGAATGCATATAGATTCATGGAAGAATTTAATGTATGGAATAGTATTCTACCTTTGGATTAGACCTTTGTGTGCTATCTTCAATGAATCAAATTGCTAATTCTGTATGGAAATCTTCCAAGTGACTGAGAAATTCATGGGCAATGGGTAAGGTTTACTATAATTAGCAATGTGAGAGTGATTGATCTTGGTCCAAATCACACATTCAATTCATTTTGTGAGCCTGACAAATTGAATGGCATATAATCGAAAAGACATATAGTAAATTTGGTCTTTGATGGCACCGAAAATTCGGTTTTAAGTTTTTTTAAACCAAACCCCCACCAAAAGTTCGGTTTTGGTTTTTGGTTTTTTGCGGTTCGGTTTTTTAGGTTTTCGGATATCCGAAATTTGAGTTGATGTTTTTTATGTCAGACTCATTATTTTAGAAGTTATTTAAATTCGGATATCCGAAATTTCTCATACCCAGTTTATATATCCGAATATCCAAATATCTATAATTTTCGGAAAACTTTTATATGAGTTTCAAAACTGACATTTCATAAAAGACAACATTTTAATAAATTTTGATCAATTTTTCGGATATCTGGAATACAATTTTTTTTAAACATCCTAAACCTAAATCAAGAAATCCTATAATGTAAGTTGAATATCTTGTCTTAAAGATTACATAACATGTATTTAAATATGAGATGTGCGAACATATACGTAATAAAGCAAACTAATTTTACGAATTTATTATAGTGTTAGCTAAATAAACACATGTAACGAATATCTAATCTCTTAGTTTTTGGACTTCGATGATTACTTGTATCAAAACTAATTTGTATACATTTTTTATTAGTTTTATGAATATTAGCATGCGGCAGTTTGGTTTTTTCGGTTTTGGGTTTTCATATAAAACCAAAAACCAAACCAAAAATTTCGTTTTTTTTAAGACCAAAACCACACCATCGGTTTTAAAATTTATATTTGGTTGCAAAAGGTGATCTATATTAACATCCAAACATTGTACAACATAAGAAGAATAACATACCACTGATGTCCCAAATCAGATACAAAATTAAAAATTCTTCCAAAACAACACAGTTTATATAACTCCCTAAGTAATTTGATAATCAAAAGCAGAATCGAAACATTAGAAACTGATTGTTGTGAGTTTAGATAGCAATAATTGGATCATATGTTCCAAAACGTATAGAATCAAACTGCTGAAATAAGAAGATGACTACATATAGATTCATGTAAGAATTCAATGTATAGAATAGAATTCTAACTTTAGATTAGACCTTTTTGTGCTATCTTCAGTGAATCAAATTGCTAATTATATATGGAAATCTTCCAAGTGACTGAGAAATTCATGGGCAATGTGTAAGATTACTATAATTAGCAAATGATAATGACTAAATGGGTGAAGAGATTAGATCAAATGTGAGAGTGATTGGTCTTGGTCCAAATCATACATTCAATTCATTTTGTGACCCTGACAAACTGAATGGCATATAATTAAAAAGACATAGAGTAAATTGGTCTTTGATGGCACCAAAAATTCGGTTTTAAGTTTTTTAAAACCAAACCCCCTACCAAAAGTTCGGTTTGGTTTTTGATTTTTTCCGGTTCGGTGTTTTAGGTTTTCGGATATCCGAAATTTAAGCTGATATTTTTTATGTTAGACTCAATATTTTAGCTAAGTTATTTAAATTCGAATATCCGAAATTTCGGATAAAAGTTTATATATCCGAATATCTAAATATCTGTAATTTTCGGAAAACTTTTATATGAATCGCAAAACTGACATTTCATAAAAGCCAACATTTTAATAAATTTTGATCAATTTTTCGGATATCCGAATACAAATTTTTTAAACTTCCAAAACCTAAATCAAGAAATCCTAGAATGTAAGTTGAATATTTTGTCGTAAAGATTACATAACTGATGACATCAAATAAGTACATTTTATTAGCATCATGTATCCTATGTATATTGATTGCCGTAATATTTTATATGGGAATTGATACTTAATCGCCTACTTTTGTAATTCTCAGTTATAAACAAGCATTTGGTGAAAGTTAGCTATTATGGACGTAAAATGGAGCAAAATGATCAAGATTGGAAAAGTGTGCTGAATTGAAGAGATTAAAGACCATTGCCTGACTTTGAAGCATGCGCCGCATCTGATTTTATCATGCGTCGCATATGAAAATTTGGTCAACGAAGAAGAACCAACTTGTTCTACTCCAGATACGCCGCATTACATTTCATACATACGGCGTATCACTCTCAAGACTTCACCAAAAGATGATCCAAGATACAAGAGAACATGCGCCGCATAAGAGATTGAAGATACACCGCATCTAAAGGCGGTGTACGAATATTCAAGAATATAATAATCTTGGACCCCACGCGAAGTTACCTTGATACGCCGAATCGGACCAATCCGATGCGCCGTATTGGCCACATGCAATCCTTATCGAGACATCAAGTGAAGATTAGAAGCTTAAAGAAGAAGTCAAAGATTACAAGTCGACAGTTGAAGATGCTTTCGTATTTTGGCCGTAAAATCTTCATCCGGACTCCGTTTTAATTGATTCAAGCGGCCACGGAAAGAGAAAAAGGAGATCTACCTGTTTCTGAAGGAGATGAGGCGCATCAGGTCTTTAGATGTGCCGTATTGGCTGATGCTCCATATAAGAATTCTAGATACGCCATATCTCGTCAGTTTCAGACTTGGAGGCTACGTTTACTTATAGATGCGGCGCATCTAACTCTCTAGATAAGCCGTATCGACCCTGATTTCAGAATCTATAAATACCGGGCTCATTCACGAATTAGGGTATCCTTGGGAACCCTTAGGGTCATTCCCAAACGATCAAGACCCCTCCAAACAGCAGAAGATCAACCTTGAAGACCTAATTATCCTTGAAGAACATCTCTAATCATTGTTATGTTTCTTAATCACTCGGTTAGCGTATCGTATTCACTATGTTTCATATTCTAATCATGTTGATTATGTTTATGTACCTTGCTACAGAGATTATGGGCTAACACCCTTAAGTGTTAGCCAAGTTTATGAGTATTTGAAGTTTTGATTTGTTTCTAATTCGATTGGTTGCTCAGTCTTCATTTTGATTACTTATGTTAAGTAGTTCTGTTTTATTGTATTAGTAAGTTTTAATTCATCAGGATTGATGGCTGGTAGTATGTGACTGCGGAAAATCATATGCCCGCCTTAAAATTGCTTTCCCATCAATTAAAGTTTATATGTTTGATGTCTTTGGTGAATTTATATTAGTGATTTGATAACCTCTGTGTCTAGCTGAGCATTGCATGGGCTGCCATACCCCTTCCTCGCCTATTTAATCCGACGTCTTTGGATAATTAGGATAGTCATAAGTAATCATTAAGGGTTTACTCGCCGATATAATGAAACCAACGAGATAGGTTTAATTAATATACACTTCATATAAAACTAGCAATAAAACAAGTGACAAGCTACTTAATCATAAACAAAGTAATTATTAAGCAGCTTTATTCGGATTCCGATTAATTGTGACAGGATTAATCAGTCAGGAAGACTTAAAATGGAATCTAGACTCTAGGAAAACTAGAGGAAGGATTGACCGCGCCTAGTCGTGAGCACCATCACTACATGTCTTAGGAACTTATCAAAACTTAAGCATATATAACTGAACTTGGTTAACACGTTCTTCTTATTTTCGATATCTTCAAGCTTCTATTGTTTGTTAGTTTAGTTTAATTAGTTTAATATAAAACCAAATCCGTGCCAGTCTCTCAGGCTGAAACCCCCCTTTTGCATTACTTTAGATTAATTTAGTAGAGTCGAATACCTTTAGAATTAGTATATTAGAAATCTCACTCTTAGTGATCGACACCCTACTTACCAACTAGGCTACATTGATCGGGTACACTGCCCGTTAGTGTTGTTATAGGTTAAGTCGGAAAAATATAAATTTAAAACTTGATAAGGAATAATCACCTATACAACGACACATCAAGTTTTTGGCGCCGTTGCCGGGGAGTGAATTTATATTTTTACTAGTTTTATTGGTATTTTTTTGTTTTTAGTTTGTTTTTGTTTGTTTAGTTAGGTTGTCTGTTAGTTTGTTTACTGTCTGTGTGTCTGTCTCAGAAGGGAGATACGTCGTATTCTTGTCTGTGAATACGGCGTATTGACGCTCTGTGGGCAAAATTTTTTTAATTTGTGTGATTTTTAGTTTTAAAATTTTCTAAAAAAATTTATTGCAGGAAGCTAATACGACGTATCCATTGTCTGTTGGATACGGCGCATTAACTTGTATCGATACGGCGTATCTATTGTCTGTTAGATACGGCGTATCGATCTTCTGTGACCCAAAAATACTTTTTCGTGTTTATTTAATTTTTAGTACTTAGTTTTTATTTTTTGTTTCGGTTACTACTGTTCTTGGTTGTTTATCTTTCAGGTAACAATGGAGGTGGACAATCCGGACATGACTATGGAAGAATATCTTAGGCTTAACATAGAAAGATCCTTGTGCGATAATAAAGTGTACGATCAGGAAAGAGCAAGATATGGTGCACATGTAATCAATGATAAAGAACCCACGATGGAAGAATACTTATTATTAAAGCATGAAAAGTCAGGAAAAGAAAGAAACAAATTGCCATTTCGACACACTTGGACTTTATCCAATGACGATGATAAAGAAGAATCATATGATCTTGGTGCAATTAGGATTCCGGCAATAGTTATTAATGATGCAATTTTTCGAAAATTGCCGAAGATGAAGAAGAGTCACATGTGTTTGATTTGAATGAAAATCCGGCAATTGTTTACAAAGAAGCTTATTCATCCGAAAGTGCTTATGATGAAAATGAAGATGAATGTGGAACAATGGTGTACAGTGCTATTACTTGTGATTTTCCACCCGAGTTGGAAGATATATTCTCATCCTATCAAAAACACAATGATGATATTCCATCGGATGAAGATAACGAGTATTCTGATATTGAAAAGTTTGATGCTATTGTGTACGATAACATACCGCAATTACCACTACAAAAGGAAAAATTTAGGAGTAAAACGGATAAGCCAGGTTATGACCCAATAAGAGATTGTGAAGAATTCTGGGTTGACTTATTTGACGCGGATATTTGGGACGAAGATGAAATTGCAAGACCACTAGTTGAAGATGGAGACTCACAAGATGAATTGGAGTCACTTACAACAAAAAGTGGTACAAATTTATTAAATATTATTAATCCCGTTACTAACTATCTTGCTAGTTTTTCTAAACAGGTTGCAAAACAAATAGATGATGAGGTGGAATATATTACACTACCTAATGAAGCATATAAAGCACCTGTTATCAACCCGATTTTGGTGGAGCTCGATAAAGAATTCAAGGAGGAGCTGATGGATACGACCATGATTGAAGAGGATGATTTCAATCCTATGAAGGATATAGAGGAACTCAAACTTTTACTTGCCAAAGACCCTTTCTCATCTTTTACGGAAGTCAAGGGACGCCTTACTACCAATGGAACTAACGAAGAAAAAAGGAGACTCATTGATCCTCAACATACTACTCTATCACATGTAATGTTCAAGCCGTCAAATTTATCAACCAAAACGGGTAAGGTAATGAACGAAGTACACATATTGCCAAGGTATTATTTTTACATATTCTATCCATCTCTAGTAGCAAATTTACACCATTATGATGCTTATTGCTACTATCACCCACACTTGACCGCAAGTGGGGGGAAAAACACCCTATTACATAGTAAATAAGGGTGGAGTTAGGCTCGCGACTCTAACAAAAACAAGCGCTTCGTGGGAGGCAACCCATGCTTGTCTTTTATTTTGTTTTTAGTTTATTTTTTATTTTCGTATTCCTGTCAGTCGGTCAATACGGCGCATGCACTTTTAGTGGATGCGGCGTATTAGTTACAGGAAATTGATGCGGCGTATCCAATATTCCATGGATGCAGCGCATCGACACTCTGACCTGTAATTTTTCGTATATTTATTTTCCTAACCAATGATTAACGAGATGTTCTCGAGATTCTTTGTCTGTGGTCTCTATATTTTTACAGTTCTGGATGATTGAAGATGTTGATGAACTCCTGCATTACATATGCTCGCATTCTTACCATGAAGGATCATACCGAGCAAATCTCAGGGGAGTTTTCCGTTCTAATTCTTTTAATTTCCTGTTTTTAATTTCAAATTAAACAACGAGGACGTTGTTTATCTTAAGTGGGGGGGGGATGGAGAATTAGAACATTTACTTGTCCTTATCTCTCAAAAATATGTTTAATATGCACTTAATATGCCTAAATTTAAAATTTTTCTAGCATGTTTTTGTTAAATCAAAGTTGCATGACCGCACACAAACCCTTATTTCCAAATTGTGAGAATTAAGCCTATTCCGTTTCCTAATATTTTACCCCAAATTCCAAAAAAATATGAGTGTGCTGGTGACTTGTAGTAAACTTTAGAACTTGGCTTGTATACTATTCGAGACCACCATAATGAGTATTATTGATATAATTGGAGTGACTTGTCTAACTTGGTAAATTTCTAGGATTTTACCCAAAAAGCCTAATATATGTTATGTTTATAAACTAACTACACTAGTTAGTTAACCCCCGTATAAACCCTTTTGTTTACTCTCACTTTTAGAGTAAGATACCCCTAGAAAAACCCTCAGAGCCATTCCTTTCATTTCTTACACCAATGTTTAAATTGTTTCGTTACACCTATACACCTTAGCCTACCCTGTAGATTTAAGTCCGTGGTTAGTTGCTTTTGGTAAAAGTGTATATTCCCCGCGTTTCCTGTGTTCGTGTGCGTAATTATTATCTATGGTTAGGTCGGGAATTGCACAATGCAATGGGAAGTGAAAGTAGATATTGTATTTTTTATTTTTGTATGTTTGCTACTTTCACTATTATTATATCTGAAGTTATGAAGATCTTTTGTGATGGTGAAGTGGTGAAATTGTACACCATTGGTTAATTATAAAAAAAAAAGAAAAAAAAATCAAAAAAATAAGAAAAGAAAAAGAAAGAAGAAGTTGGTGAGTTTGAAAAACCAATGATGTAAAGTTATGTACTAGTAGAGACGTCACTACTATTTGTTGTACTATTTATATGGATTACAAGGGAGTTGGACATTATGGGAACGCCAACTAAGGTATATTCTTTGATTAAGATATTATTGAGTCTAATTCGTGTCTACCCAAAGCGTGAGTTTCAAGTGTCAAAGCGTGAGTTAGTCAATGATATGTGTCTTATTCATGGGATGGTTGGGAAAGTGATTAACCACACATTAGGACTTTAATCTATTTCTTTTGTTTATTTTTATTTTACACCAATTTATATCCTAAATGTTATTCCCATTGTCGATTGTAATTTTGACTTCTTCTTTAAGCTTCTAATCTGTACTTGATGTCTCGATAGGATTGCATGTGGCCATACGGCGGCATCGGATTGGTCCGATTCGGCGTATCAAGGTACTTCGCGTGGGTGTCCAGTTACTTATATTCTAGTATTTCTCACCGCCTTTAGATGCGTGGTTATTTCAATCTCTTTGCAGCGCATGTTCTTTGTATCTTGGTGATTTTTGGTTGAGTCTGGAGTGATACGCCGTATGTATTGAAATGTAAGTGCGGGTATTCTGGGGAGTAGACAAGTGGTTCTTCTCGTTGACAAATTTCATATGCGAGCATGATAAAAATCCGGATGCGGGCGCATTGCTTCAAATAGGCATGGTCTTTTAATCTTCTTCAATTCAGGACATTTTCCAATCTTGTCATTTTTGCTCATTTACGGGTCATACTTGAAGATGCTTTCGTATTTTGGCCGTAAAATCTTCATCCGGACTCCGTTTTAATTGATTCAAGCGGCCACGGAAAGAGAAAAAGGAGATCTACCTGTTTCTGAAGGAGATGAGGCGCATCAGGTCTTTAGATGTGCCGTATTGGCTGATGCTCCATATAAGAATTCTAGATACGCCATATCTCGTCAGTTTCAGACTTGGAGGCTACGTTTACTTATAGATGCGGCGCATCTAACTCTCTAGATAAGCCGTATCAACCCTGATTTCAGAATCTATAAATACCGGGCTCATTCACGAATTAGGGTATCCTTGGGAACCCTTAGGGTCATTCCCAGACGATCAAGACCCCTCCAAACAGCAGAAGATCAACCTTGAAGACCTAATTATCCTTGAAGAACATCTCTAATCATTGTTATATTTCTTAATCACTCGGTTAGCGTATCGTATTCACTATGTTTCATATTCTAATCATGTTGATTATGTTTATGTACCTTTGGTATGTGCTTATTCACATACCTTTTATTCACCATTATTAGACTATTATGGACCAAAAAACTAACGTTCAAAGCCAAAGATATCGTGTTTTTTGTGTTTATGACTGTGCAGGTAAGGGTATTGCAAAAACAACATGAAAAGCAACCTAAAAACCTAAAACGAGCACGAGATGTGGAAAAGAGTTTGAAAGTGAAGTTAAAGATGAAATCTACTTGTGAAAAGCCCGTGAAGACGAATTATTTCTCAAAGACTCAAGAAAGTAAAAGAGACGCTTAATCAAAGCTCAAAGATGATTATGAAGCTAAAACTTTCTAAATCCGAGCAAGTGATCACTTTTATACTATTGAAAATCTTTGGAAAGCTCGTCAACACATCACCTCAAAGTTACAAGGACTCAAGTTGTAGTTTTAGAAAGTTAAATAGCGTCGTATCTCTAGTTTATGCTTTGTATTCACGTAATTTAGAAGATTAAGGGGCTAAGTGTACAAGTTGTAAAAAGGCAAGCCACCATGGCTCCCTTAAATACCTCCCCTACTCTTCATTTTGAGGGAGTCTAGTTAGTTTTAGTATTAGTTTCTAGCTTATTTTTCCAAGTTGTAGTGTAATGTTTTCTTAATGCAAGCTTTTAACTTTATGTCTTAACCTTCTTATTTTGCTTATTTCTTAGCTTATTGCAATCTTTCTTTTA
>LBNU01010516.1:0-37244 GCA_014162995.1 Artemisia annua
GGCTCTTTTAATAAAGGGAATGATAGATGGAATGATATATTGATAGTATACTAATTAGGTGGGTATGAGTGGGTTTGCTTAATTTTGTAGGCCCATTCTTTTTTTTTCTCTCTAATATATGTGGGCCCTTTTAATATTATTTCATATTCTATATTATTTTATTATTTAAATAAACTTTTTTATTTATATTTTATTATAAAATATAATTTTAATATATATAATTTCTCTCTCCTATACCCACCTCAAATCCAAATTCTATACCAAATCCAAATCTTACTCCAAACCCACTTACAAACCAAACGGACCCTAAACTATGAACAAAGAATAGTAAGGGCCCGTTTGGTTTGGGGGCATGGAATGGGTTTTGAATTGACAAGACATTTTTTATTTGTTTGGTTGGTTCTTTTGAATTGAGGAATGGAGTTTGGAATCAAAAAGTGATAGTTGGCTATGTAGGTGGGTTTCAAGTAGGTATATGTACTTTTTGTGGGCCATATTAATTTTTTCTCTCTATAGATGTGGACCCTACTATATTTTTCACATTTTCTTTTTGCTATTTTATCATCCAAAATAATATATTTTATTTAAAAATTATTATAAAAATATATTTAAAAAAAATATAATTTCTCTCTCATAAACCTACCTCAAATCCAAATCCTATACCAAATTCAAATCCTAATCCAAACCCACTTATAAACCAAACGGACCCTAAGTTTCTTTCTACTATCTATCAATTAAGAGGTTGGTGAGCAGTTTATTTTGTATTCTATTATTTGGCATATCTAATTTTATGCCTAAAAAATACCACCATACACTTGGCAAGATCAATACTTCAATGGTAAGTTTGAAGAGAGAGAAATTATGGAATCCATGTGTTAAACAATGAATGGATTAGGCACAATAGTAGGCACATGAGTTAGGGGGTGTTTCTTTTTTTTTCCTTAGCTAAGGCCATGTGGGTCCCACGTTCTATATGAGTGTCTTAATGAGGGGAGATCATATTTATATGCCTTGTGGATATAGAGGCATTAGTGAAAAAATGTGGGCTCCATATAAAAAAACATTATTAAATACTTTGTGTGACCCAAACACCCCCTTAGGCATCTAAATCATTTCCCATGTGACAATAGTAAGTTTATTTTTGTTGTACATTATTTGTCATTCTACTTTCATATACTACCAAAGAATCAAATCCAGCTAAACTAATAATACAAATACATATCTTGAATTATTTGAAAACAATAGCATGTAAGAACATAAAATAGCACATTTGACAAATTAAATACATAACTAAGAAAAAATTCATATTATAAAGTACTTGATTTTTTGTGACTTGTGCAAATGAGATGGACATAAAAATACTCCGCAGTGAAATGCGGAAAGTACAAACCTTGTTGTAAAACAAAAGTTAAAAAGAAAAATTCAGCCAAATTTCTGGTATAACGTGAAAGTATTATTCTGGTACAGTTTTAGGTAACTCAACAAGCTGCCTTGCATAATGCTTGGAAAAATGAAAATTGTCCCCGAGACTTCAATGTTGAAGCCAATCCATTGTTGTTTCGTTAGATAATCAAAAAGGGAATATGAAAGCATCATACATTAAGACAAAACTTTCTGAACCTCGATGGTCACCTCCTTTGGGGGCTTTTCAGCAGGAAGCTTTGCAACAACACCCTTCTTGTTGTAATAGTCTATAACCTGCGTTTCAGATACAAAATATTAATTTTTATTCAAGAAAAATCCCATGGAAACAAGTGATTTGAGCTAAAATGTGAACGGTATATTTTTTTCATATGTAAACTTAAGGGATCCACATTTACATCTTTTATGACATAACAGGCTAATTTATATACTTGATACCCTCAGCCGAACAACATAGAAACTTGGGTCAAATATTAATGTATAGCAAGTTTAATACTTTATGGAGGCTTAAAAGTGTAAAACGGGAACTACAAGATTAACAACCAGATTGCAATTACATGTATACCTACTTAGCAAGTCCTATGAAAAATGCAACATACTCTTTTCTGTCATGTTTCAACTTAAAATTACGTGTATAAACCCCACCATTATCTAAAAAAATGAGAGTATTTTTAGTCCACCATATTTTTTGTTTGGTGTGTTAAAAATTATTTTTAGATATCTAAAAGATGATGGAAACTCTTCACTTAAAATTTCACCCGGAGTAGAAAACTAAGTACAATTTTTCAAAAATATCAGCTGAATTAACTACTTACAGGTTCTGTTTGGCGGTGGAATGCCTCCAGCCTTGACTTGAGAACTGCGGCAGTGTCATCTTTCCGTTGCATTAGTGGCTCTCCGGTAACCTGCAAGAAGAAAATACAATTTGCTTGCAATTAAAANAACCTTGTTGTAAAACAAAAGTTAAAAAGAAAAATTCAGCCAAATTTCTGGTATAACGTGAAAGTATTATTCTGGTACAGTTTTAGGTAACTCAACAAGCTGCCTTGCATAATGCTTGGAAAAATGAAAATTGTCCCCGAGACTTCAATGTTGAAGCCAATCCATTGTTGTTTCGTTAGATAATCAAAAAGGGAATATGAAAGCATCATACATTAAGACAAAACTTTCTGAACCTCGATGGTCACCTCCTTTGGGGGCTTTTCAGCAGGAAGCTTTGCAACAACACCCTTCTTGTTGTAATAGTCTATAACCTGCGTTTCAGATACAAAATATTAATTTTTATTTAAGAAAAATCCCATGGAAACAAGTGATCTATTTGAGCTAAAATGTGAACGGTATATTTTTTTCATATGTAAACTCAAGGGACCCACATTTACATCTTTTATGACATAACAGGCTAATTTATATACTGCATACCCTCAGCCGAACAACATAGAAACTTGGGTCAAATATTAATGTATAGCAAGTTTAATACTTTATGGAGGCTTAAAAGTGTAAAACGGGAACTACAAGATTAACAACCAGATTGCAATTACATGTATACCTACTTAGCAAGTCCTATGAAAAATGCAACATACTCTTTTCTGTCATGTTTCAACTTAAAATTACGTGTATAACCCCCACCATTATCTAAAAAAATGAGAGTATTTTTAGTCCACCATATTTTTTGTTTGGTGTGTTAAAAATTATTTTTAGATATCTAAAAGATGATGGAAACTCTTCACTTAAAATTTCACCCGGAGTAGAAAACTAAGTACAATTTTTCAAAAATATCAGCTGAATTAACTACTTACAGGTTCTGTTTGGCGGTGGAATGCCTCCAGCCTTGACTTGAGAACTGCGGCAGTGTCATCTTTCCGTTGCATTAGTGGCTCTCCGGTAACCTGCAAGAAGAAAATACAATTTGCTTGCAATTAAAATCCAGTAAATCCTCAAATCAGATGAAAATATCAGATTCCATCAGTCCCACATAAACTGTTATTATTTCCATTTTAAATGTCTCATAGAAACTGCAGTACTTCATTTTATAGCTTCAAAGCTACAGTCTGCAATTACAAAATAAAGGTTGATATTGATTTGCGTGAAACAAAAGTTCCCATTTTCTTTGGTACTTAAAGGTTGTCTGAGACATCTGACTAATAGTACAAAGAACTATATACAAATATGGCCTAATAATCAAAGGTTGCACTCTTCATGTGACTGAAGGAGCAGCACTCTGTAGCAATCCAAACTTATTCATAGGCATTGCATATATTTGATGGTTCACTAAGGATACTTATGAATACACAAAGTAATAAACTTTTGATATCATAAATTCAACGATATGTGCCATTGAAAGAAAAAAAAAAGGGGGTGAAGGAATGTGCTATTTTGCAACGCTTAACTCAGCAATTGATAAGTGCCTTTAGAAAGTATTCCATTAGTAGTCAAAATGCCTAGAATAGCTTCAAGGATGACAGTCATGACACCGTGGAAAAAGTTTGTAAACCCTAAATTGTTACTATTGTCACTTTTCTAAAGTCAGATTGTTGAAGAATAGGCTCATGTAACTCAAAATCTCAAATACTTTCTGGAAAAGAAAATGTTGCGATAAAAAATGTTACAATTTGCATATGATGAAGGTAGTCAGGGATGTCTTATAGCTTACATCATCAATGCCTGGAACCTTGGGAGGTGCAAACTTTGTGTGATATGTCCTACCACTTGAAGCATGGATCCAACGACCAGTGATTCTCTCCTCCAAGATGGAGTCATCAATTGCAAAATCAAGCACTTTGTCAATCTTAGTTCCTTGCTTCTGAAGCATCTCATCGAGCTGTAAAAAACAAATCAAGGGTCATACATTATCCATTTATGCTTTTATTCTATGATTTATTTAAAAATACTATTGTTTTATAAACAATCAAGAAACCTTCTCTGCTTGGGCAACTGTCCTAGGAAAACCATCAAGAATGAACCCTTTTTGACAGGATGGCTTCTTCATTGCATCATCAATGATCCCAACCACCAAGTCATCAGACACTAGCTCTCCCTAATAAATTGCAAAAGATTCTAGTCAAAGCAATAATAAATGAGCAAATGAAATAACACCGATTTAAATAGCACCATGGTGTACCTTCTCCATGGTTTCCTTGGCTATGATCCCAAGTGGGGTTTTAGCTGCAACGGCTGCTCTCAACATATCACCTGTTGCCAAGTGGCATAGGCAGTACTCATCCTTGATGATGGGCGATTGGGTACCTTTTCCAGACCCGGGTGGACCTACATTCCATTCATTTGTTCATAAATGTTAACAGGCTGTTTGATACAGAGCACAACTATTCAGAATCAAAAACTTTGATGGCAATAACCACTGGTCTAAAGAGCATAACAAAACCAACTAATGTTAAAACTACCATAATTTTTGTTTGGGTAACCATGGTTTGTGACCTTTTAGCCGACTAATCAACGGGGTTTGAACCCACCACCACACAAATTCAAACCAGGTAAAGCCCTCCCTTTTCAGGAGGTTAGTGCGGCCACTTCACACATTTTAGTGTGATAGGCCACAAGGCTTTTGGCACCAGGCCACTCCTGAGTGGTTGAAAACTACCAAATTGATAATAACATCCTCATAAATCAAAGACCAAATTTATAATAACATCCTTATAAACCAAAGACCGCTGGACCAGACCTTGCAAACACAAAGGTCAAAACTGAAGAACGAATCGCACCAAAATTTCCTTAAAAGTGAATTATGCTTCCAAGCTGAGACCAGACCATACCAGGATATTGTTACGGACAACATATGTGAATGTCACTTAAGTACTCCACTGTTTCCACTAAAGACATCCTTACATTGAAATTACCTTATATACCACACCCAAATATGCATAATCTTTTCAGTTACCAACATGTCGTATGCCGAAGAATGGTCTTAAGAATTTCAAAATAATAAACATACTAGGAGTAAACATGTTGTCTGTTAAAGCTGTATCATCTAATATATAAAAGAATTTAAAGGCCATTTATATTGTAAGCAGTAACTCATAAGACATGTTCTTTTCCAAAATAAGTATAATTGTATTAAGGGGGTGTGTGGTTATCTAAATATAGAAAAGCTTATAAGCTCATTTTTTGGCTTATGAGCATTTCCACATTCTAATAAGCCCATAAGCTGACTAAATAAGCTAATCCAAACACCCCCTAAAAAACCCATAAAGCTACAAAGTTAAATACTTTGTGCAATCCATATACATTATCCCTTTTTCTACACATTAATATTACTAATAGGGTTTCATCTTTCTTGGCATATAAACATTCACAGACCTATAAAAACAAGCAATTCATGCACCCACATTTACAGATCTCAAAACCAAAACCCCTTCTAAAAAAAGAAAGAAAATACCAATGAGGATGAGGCGTTTGTCTGGTTTGGAAGAACACTTGAACCTGCGAAGGAGTTCAGTCATGATATCCAACGAAGGAACATCTTCCAATGATGACGTGGCCGACATTCTTGTCTGTCTGTGTTTTTTTTTAAGGTGAGGGTTTTATTTATAGATCTTGGAAGTAGTAGGTGTACCCACTACTTCAAAAAATAAAAAAGGGAAAATAAAAAAGAAGGATAGAGAGATTGGATGATGTAAGTGGAAAAAAAAGGAAGAAGAAGGCGGGTTTTTCAAAGCTTTGGATTCATGCCACTCCTTTTTGGTTTTGGCTTTACTTTGTTTTTAGAAAGGAAAAAAAGAAAAGAGTTGTGGCTTTCAATGCATTAGAAAAAGTTTAGGAATATGTGTGGTGGACCTAATAAAGGGGCCTAATGGTGGACCTAAGGCTTTAAATACTTGTACAGTGCACTGTACAAGTATTTAAAGCCTTAGGTCCACCATTAGGCCCCTTTATTAGGCCTATATATCAAGGCTCAAAAGTTTATTAGGGCATCCACTATGATAGGTTTATCAAAAGGTCTAAAACTTATATAAAGCTTTATCTTTCATTTTAACCATAGTGGTCATTTGTTTCATGTACATGTGGCATGAAGAGGTTCATATTCTTGAACCTATTCATAATTTAATGCATGTGTTATTATGATTCATTTGAAGAGTTGTAAAAGGTTTATGCATAGTGAACATAGTTTTATAACATCAAAAGGTTTATAAATTAATGATTATGGACCTATATAAAGCTTCACCATTGTGGATGCTCTTAAACAAGAAATTTTTTTAAACGTACACTTTGTAATGCTATGCATATAAAATGTACGTTTAAAAAAATTTCTTAAGCGTTCCCTAAATTACAAAAAAATATTTAAACATACACTTTATGATACTAGTGTACAGAAAGTTTACAAAATAAACCGTGCACATACATTTTAACAAAATAAATTTACTAAAAGCATTCGTTAGATTTAAGACATATGACACATTCAATGATTGAAAACAAATACAAATTTTGTGCGTCTTGATGCATTTGCTTTATGCGCCTGATGCATAGCAATAACTTGTGCACTTGATGCAGAGCAAATGTGCGCCTAACATGAAATCAACAAAACATTGTGTGCATGGGGATGCACAAGCTTGTAAAACATTGTGTGTGCGCCTGGATGTATCATTATCACTTGGTGCAAATATTTTATAAATGGTGTGTGATCTTGGATCTTGGCGATGGATGTTGTGAGGTAAGTAAATCTTTTTGTGGTGGATCTTAGCATGTGTTTGTAATGTCAAAGAGAAAAAGATAAAAGATGTTAGGTATTAAGTATTTAATGAAGAGGTAGATAAGGTAAGTAGTCAATGCTAGTATTTAATTAATTCAAAACACCGAACGCACTTGGGGTATTAAAATGCGCCGGCTTAATATGCATCATAGTTCAATTCGGTAATATGAATAAAATTGATTCCTTTTGGTAAAAGAAGTATCTCTACAGACTTGTTTGGTAATTTTTTATTTTTTATTTTTCATTTTAATTACATTGGTATTTTGTATACGATCTGTCTACATTTTACCAGCTTATATCTTGTTCTGATAGGATTGAGTACTTTTTTCGTTGTCGCATATTTTGGGTTCATATGGTTGATCAAAACTTTTTTGCAATATATACTCATATTTGAGGAAGAGTGTATATACATGACTACATGAGTGTCTGTAGTTTGAAAAGGATTTCTTTTAATAAAATTGAAGTTTAACATTAATTGCAGATATTTTATTTTTTTTTTTCAATAAAAGGTGCATATCTATCATGGAATTTCAAGATCCGTCACTAATATTGATAATTAGCCATGTTGATGGGCTCCCATCAGCAAGGGCGGACCTATGTAGGGGCAGGGGTAATTTAGTTGAGGTTAGAAACAAATATCCGATTCGGCCTCCCAAAATAAATCCCCCCCTCCCACAAAAAAAAATGTTTTAGTTCCGCCACTGCATCCCGTGTTCAGTTCTGAGCATAATGTGTGATATAGAATGTTGAAGCCAACTCAATGACTCGTTCAAAATATGAAAATAATGTTCGGCCATTTTGATAACATGACCATTATTTTGCAAAGGTTTCTCCTCCAAAACAATTAAAGCTTTGCATCCGACCAAAAAAGTTTAACCAGTGTAATATAAACTTGATGGCCACTTCCTTCAAGTGTTATCTGAAGAGTGCTTTTATTAGACTTGATCAAGTAGATCATGTTGGGATCATCATCATGAATAATTTTCAAGGTGAAGCATCACATGGCACACCATTGATAATCAAGACATGGGAAAAATTATATGAAAAACCGCAATTAATATTCAAATTCTATGTATGACACGTTTTCGTTTATATCCAAATCGTAAGTTTAATTGCATTTGCGTATCGAAATCGGTTTGCTTCCCGTATTGATTTTTTGATCGTTTTAAGGATGAAATTTTCACTTTAACTACTATAAAACTGATTTTCAAAAGGTAAAATAAAATCACGAACTGCATTTAATTTAAGGTGTGTTTGGCTAAACTTATGAATTTGCCTTATGCTTATGTTATATAAGCGACTTATGACTTATAAGCTTATGTTAAGTATTTGACTTAAATTATCACAATTAATAAGGTTAAATGATAGAAAAGTACATAAATATTTAAAATGTGTATATTGGTACACTAGTTATAATATCCGCGCACGCGCGAGTTTTTTTTTAAAAAAAAGTTTTGAATGATATATTTTTATTTATTAAAAAACAAATAATTTAATCTTTAAATTTGTTTTGTTGATATACTACATAAGTAGAAGATAAACACAAAAGATAAAGATAAGATGCAACTAATGATAGGATTAAACTTTTTAAATGATTATCTTTAATAATAAAAAATTATAATAAATTTGTTTTGTTGATATACTACATAAGTAGAAGATAAACACAAAAGATAAAGATAAGATGCAACTAATGATAAGATTAAACTTTTTAAATGATTATCTTTAATAATAAAAAATTATAATTAAAATAATAATTAAAATATTACTTAATAAGGGAAGGTTGAGTTTTTTAAAATGGAAAAGTCCGGGTTTTGTTTTATTATATAAAAGACTAGTTATAATGCCCGCGCACGCGCGGGGTTTTTTCAAAAAGTATTTTCTCAAAACTTTATAAACCAAGTTTACTTACCATTTGTTATGTTGGTTGTTGAATAGGTGTTCATCAGTTCGGTTTTCGGTTTCATGGGGTTGTACGGTTCGGGTTAATCGGTTTAAAAATTTTTAAAGTTAAAACCAAAACCAATTATAAGACGGATAAAACCAAACCATACACCAATTTATAATTCGGTTTGGTTTCGGTTAAAACCAAAAAAACCAAACTCAAGTAAACTTTTAAATGTAATCTAACAGTCATAAATAAAAACCTAAAAGTTCAAATAAAATTATTAAATCAAGAGGTCTCAAAAAGTGTTTAAGTAAATCAACAAAACAAAAGTTTAAGAAACCAAAAGGTTTCATAAATTAACATAAATAAATAAAGGAGAAATAAAATAAAAAGTTCTTCGACAAAGGTCTACAGAAGACTTATGCTTGAATATTTCATCTTCAAGCATCCTTGAGTAGTTAGTTTATAAGATATTTTAAATTTTTACGATTTTTTGTTAAGAAGATAAACATATAANATTTTAAATTTGTTTTGTTGATATACTACATAAGTAGAAGATAAACACAAAAGATAAAGATAAGATGCAACTAATGATAAGATTAAACTTTTTAAATGATTATCTTTAATAATAAAAAATTATAATTAAAATAATAATTAAAATATTACTTAATAAGGGAAGGTTGAGTTTTTTAAAATGGAAAAGTCCGGGTTTTGTTTTATTATATAAAAGACTAGTTATAATGCCCGCGCACGCGCGGGGTTTTTTCAAAAAGTATTTTCTCAAAACTTTATAAACCAAGTTTACTTACCATTTGTTATGTTGGTTGTTGAATAGGTGTTCATCAGTTCGGTTTTCGGTTTCATGGGGTTGTACGGTTCGGGTTAATCGGTTTAAAAATTTTTAAAGTTAAAACCAAAACCAATTATAAGACGGATAAAACCAAACCATACACCAATTTATAATTCGGTTTGGTTTCGGTTAAAACCAAAAAAACCAAACTCAAGTAAACTTTTAAATGTAATCTAACAGTCATAAATAAAAACCTAAAAGTTCAAATAAAATTATTAAATCAAGAGGTCTCAAAAAGTGTTTAAGTAAATCAACAAAACAAAAGTTTAAGAAACCAAAAGGTTTCATAAATTAACATAAATAAATAAAGGAGAAATAAAATAAAAAGTTCTTCGACAAAGGTCTACAGAAGACTTATGCTTGAATATTTCATCTTCAAGCATCCTTGAGTAGTTAGTTTATAAGATATTTTAAATTTTTACGATTTTTTGTTAAGAAGATAAACATATAAAATATGTATATATATAATTTAAACTTTTTTGTATGGATAGATATATATTCGGTTTTTTCGGCTTGGTTTGGTTATGTATTTGTTAAACCCAAAACCAAACCAAATACCAATTAAATACTTCGGTTTGGTTTTAAACCAAACCATACACCAATTAAAATTTACGGTCCGATTTTATTCAGTTTCGGTCCGGTTTATATTTCGGTTTGTTTGGTGTCAAACCAAATACTGAACACTCCTATGAATCTAATACGAAATGTGACAAATAGTTCGAATGTCTCAAACTGTACAAAAGTAGTCAAATATATTTTCTAATGCAAATATTTATTATATTGTATTATTATTGTAATGATTGTAACATTTATTCTAATGTTCTTCATCCTCGGTGATAGACTTGGCTATTTGTTGTTTCTTTGCATGTCTTATTTAATGTGGCGACACTTCTATTTCTCAACGGGGAAACACAAAATGCTTAAAAAGTACTAATAAACTTTTCAGGAAAAAAGGATCTTAGACACATATAAATGATCAAGGTTGTTGATTTGCATTTACAGTACATTAACAATGCATCTATACATGAAAACCTTGTTTGCTCTAATGGTATATAATTGCTATGGGTACAACCACCATGGGTAAACGTAGAGATGAAATCTTCCTCAAAGAGAATGAACTTGAGTTTTTTGTCAATGCCGCCACCATTTGCGGTATGTTTTTTAGAGATTGTAGGTACATTTGAATTGGTAACAAAACCATTACTTGTAGATTTGGGAAGCTCTATACTAACATGTTCATAATTTGCAACTTAATCATACTTATGATGCTTATTATGCCTTAACGTGCTTGTTTAAGATGCATAAAGTATTCAGTTTTTATGAAACAAACAACGGAGAAGATCGAACTACACCAATTTTCGACCTTCCAGCACTTTATAGTCTTGTCATTAGTGGAGAGCAAAAAAAGTGGCACTATTGGCTGTATGACACCATCTAATGTGGTTAATTTTCTCTTCAATTTCCAAGCTCTTTAGATAGTCGAGCTGGATCATGAGGGACCGCATACAAATATCATTTTCTCAAGTGCCTTGAATATTGCATGTGAAAATGTTAGAATCAACTGGATGATGATACTATCTGAATTTATTGAAAGACAAAAAGTTACATTTGTTCCATAATTAACTGCATCTTTTAGTTTTCCTTTATCAAGGGCAATTTTCGAAGACTCCAGTATGTTCGCTCATCAACAGAAACTTTCATATCATAGCCCCTTCAAAGCAATTCCAATCCAACCCAGATGTGACTGAAGCTATTATATTATAATATATACTAAACCCCAAAATGTAACGGGGTCATTAATGATTTTTTACGGAACCCGTTTTTTTCTAATCCGGCCTCCTATTGGTCCATTATTACCGAGAAACGCGCCCTATGCACACACTCCTAGGTAATAGATATTGTGGCGAAATTTTATTGGTGTACGAGTGGTGGGTTTCTCCTGTTCATCCCCGTTTTCACGTAATCACCCCTGTAATACAACATAAACACCTAATTTTTGTACTAGCCAAAATACAACCACACAGGTGTAAACATCGTAAGGTGACTCTGCATAAGAACTCTCTTGATTGTACTTGCTCTTTCCACAACCGCCTTTTATCATCAAAATCACACAGACACCGCCATATTCTTCCAGAGAAATCCTAACCCAACATAAAACTCCTAATCCATAAAATCATTTTAAAGGTATGAATTATTTTCTTTTTCCTGATCTTCTTCCAAAGTATTAGTTTTGGATTTTAATGATAGGTTTGACCAGTTTTTTTAACTATGATTATACTGTTAATGAGAGACAAATCTTGAAGTATTGTTCTTGGATTTAGATTTTAGAGTTGACAATAATTATATTTCACTACATAATTTGTTGAAAAAAAAAAAGTTCACTGGTATGTAGTCAACTCAGATCATCATAGGGCGAGTAGGGTTTGTTTCTTAGGGATTTTTTGGTATGATTTAAGGGTTTTGTGTAATATTTGATTATCGGTTTGATCGGTCTATGGATTATAATGTTTTCTTCTACTTTTTGTTTTAGGAAATTGGCTACCATATATTTTAGGAATGTGAATGTGATATTCAAATGTGGTGGAGATGTTGTGGTTCATGACTACAATGTGTTTGATGAAAGTCCTCAAAAAATTTTGTTTGTGGTAAGTTTATTTCTTATGGGTTGTTTGTCTTGGATTTTACGGATGCTATGGTTTCAATATTGACTTTACGTACGTCCGGGATTATATTTGCAACACTTCCAATGAAGGTATTTGAATGTCACTGCTGAACGGGACGTGGGTTAGCACTCCTATATATCTTTAAGTTGGCCTTTTTGAGAGCAGTAACTCTAAAGTTGCCACTCAATTAAACTTAGTAGCATTTTAATTATTTGTGCAGGTGTTAGTTTAAGCGTAAAGGTGCGGTTCGTGCAAGGGCAAGAAGAAAAGGCAGAAGCTTGGCTGGAGTGAAATGCACTTGCTACTTTTATTTTATCGTTGGGATTAACAAGCTCCTTTGAATGTCTCACCTGCACTTCTGTTCTTAATGATTTGAATAATATACTAGGGCGTTCTATTATTGAAAGTANTGAATAATATACCAGGGTGTTCTATTATTGAAAGTAAGTAACGTCCTATATTTGTATGGTTTAAATTTGTGATATATGTCATATGTTAGATACTTTATGTCACACCAACCTCTAATACTATATTATTTTGCCATGTATAATGAGCCATTGCAGGAATTGTGTGGTAACTTGCGTGAAAATAATTGTCACACACAGCTGCTACCCACATATGTTGACTTGGTGAGTTTAAATTACCTTTCTCCTTACAGCCAAATTTTGCAATATCAAGTGTATCAACCAACCGACAAGAGTTTGGAAAAGTGTGCTGAAAGAGTTGTTGCATACTTCAAAGAACAATTAAGAACGACATTTTTTTTGGGTCACACTTTTGAAGCAAAAGTATCACTTTACAAGGTACATTGACTATTATATATTCATAGAACTGATATCTTAGTCATTGATTATTATTAAAATGACCGTATTTGTTACATATACAATATTTTTTTTTTTTTTTTTTTTTTTTTGGCATCAGCTCGCGTCATATAATTTAATTGGAGAATGTACTCACATATCTTTGCTGCTTAAGCGGGGTTTTAGTTTTAAACATCGATACCCTTGGGTTAGTTTGTAGTAAAAATTGGTTATAGTTATCGGAATATATAAGAGGATGAATTTGATGGTTTTCAAGTGGTTGGGGAAGAAGAGGGGGTGGAGAGGGCAGACGAGGACACATAATATAATCTCTGTAATCGTATTCAGCATAATTATTATCTATGAAGAATATGCCAAAATGCATGTGCAATTGATCTTTGTATGGTAAATGTGTAGGGTGGTGCCAAGAAATTAATCATGTCATCTCCGTCAGCTGATGCGCCTATGTTTGGTGTAGGAGTAACTGAGACCACATACAAACCAAACACGGATATTGTATCCAATGTGAGTTGCACTGCTCGGCTCCTTTGGCCAAGGTATGGGTCTTTTTGGGTTTTTTTGCTATTGCTATTCTTATTTTTTCCTTTATATATAGAAAAAGAGGAGTGCTAGACTCAACTCACATTTTACAAAATTTCTCTCACACAATGAGGTGGAATGTATCTTAGCCACCCAATGCTCTCACTTGGTCAATTAATGCTCACACATGAGTGACTAAGATGCATGCCACCTCATTGTGTGGGAGAAATTTTGTAAAATGTGAGTGAGTCTAGCACTCCTCATAGAAAAAAGACACAAAACCATCTTTAAATGATAAAACTGCAGAGAACCCTTAAATGATGTATATGAGATGTCAGATGTAGTAGCAACCTAAAATTGTTATTGTCCAAACAACCCTTAAAGCTGTTTTAACGTTGAAAGATCACCTAAGTGCTTATGTAATAATAGTCGCTAAAAAACAATTTTTGCGTCCAAACAACCGCTTTAAAGACACTATTATGCAGTGACGGAGCTAGGATTTGGTTTTCGGGTGGGCCAAAACAAATAAAAAAATGAACTGTGGAAAAAATGGTATGATGAATCTGTTTACCAAATGGACAATCAAACGTTTGTATTCTCTTGGATGAGGTAGTCATTATACTCTAGGTGGATTAAATATAATATTAAGGGTTGGCTAATACTTTAGTTTTGAAAATACATTACAACATATACATGTTACTTGTAGGCAATTTATATCGTGGGTTGGCCATGGCCCATCCAAGCCATAAGCTAGCTCCGTCCCTGCTATTATGCACAAAATATTAGGAACCAGATGTCCCTATTAAAACCAGTTTTCTACAAAAACTATCAGCTATCAAAGCCCATTTAGAAAGCATTTTCTACACAAATATTGCAGCGACCGAATAGTGCTTTAAAATCACTTTTCTGCACAAAAAATTCTGCATCAATACAACCATCTAGAGTCAAATTTCAGCAACCAAAAAACTCTTTTAAAAACAACTTTATTTTCACAGAAATTTCAGCAACTAAACAGCTTTTTAAAACCACTTTGCTACAACATTTAAGCAACCAAACCTCATTTTAATGTGACTTATTTTATTTCTTTCTTATGTATGACTGTATATATGTGTGATTAATACTTGCTTTTCAAAAATGATTACCTACTTTATTGCATGCTTTGCATAATTAGTATACATGGTCAATGCCCGTTAAAGTAACAAATTTCCCTTTGTTTCCTTTAAAATGTTGCACGATTATGTTGCGACACGTAGGCGGATTGTATGGGATCGTTGCGTCTGTTGAAAGCACAAACCAGGATGACAATATTGTTGGAACAAGAGTATTAACAACCACCATATTATGGTATGATTAAGGGGTGTTTGGATTAGCTTATTTTACAGGCTTATGAGCTGATTTGTATCGGGAAGATTGTATGACTTTTGCACAGGTTCATGTAATAAAAGAATTTGACAAGGCTTAAAGAGGTAATATTCAAACTAATTGCTTTGGGAAGGATGTGGCACAGTCTCAAAAGTATTTAAAGACTTACCAGCTAAAAGTTTGCGACCTTTGATGGTCGTTCGGTTTCAAGCTTTATAGTACTATTTCCCAACAGTTCATGAACAAAACATATTTGTAAATTTGAATTTGTATATTATCAACATGTTACACGCTTATTTCTATATTGGAGTAATGAATTTATGGCATTTATTTATATCATTAGTAGCAACAATCTCAATTCAAAAAAAAAAAAAAATAAGCCCCGCAGCAACGCGCGGGCCAATATGCTTGTTAGATATAAAAACACCCGGTGCAATTTAGCCGTAGGAGTTAGGACATGGCAATTACTTACATTGATTTGTGGCATTGTATTAGCTCTAGAATCCCAAAGTCAGTTACACCGGCTTCCCAGCATCAAAATTCAAGACTTACGTATGCCTAAAATCGCCAACAAACATCAGCATTATCTATAAANTTATTTTACTTGGCTTCCCAGCATCAAAATTCAAGACTTACGTATGCCTAAAATCGCCAACAAACATCAGCATTATCTATAAACTTCTTCATCCCTGTAAACAACAACAAATTCAATTAAAAGAACCTAGTGAGCAACATCAATGATTAATGACGAAACCCCCAAAATTAAAAAAATAAAATAAAAAATAAATAATAAAAAAATAAACCTTGAAACATTGAATTATATCAATAATCAAGAAATTGTGTGGTGTGTACAAATAAATCGTGCATTCGTTTTAGTGCCCATAGCCACCAGTCACGGACACAAGCATTGGACTCATAGAATAAAATGTTGTTAATCAATAAGGCACACACCACAAATGTTATTTAAGCCCATAAGTGTCAAAATAAGCCACAAAATTGTGGCTTATGTTATATAAGCCGAACACGGCTTATGTTATATATAAGCTTAAACAAACACCCCCTTAATAAGCCAAGTAAAATAACTGTTTAGCAATGACCAGATAGTTGACGCCCCAGGCTTTAGGTAATTCTTCTCACCATATCAGCATGGATCCAGTCTGCACATAAACTGAGAAGAGAGCATATATCTTTAAAAAGGATAAAAGACCTGAAAAGAGCATATACCAAGAGAATTGCACATCTTCACTTAAAATTTTTTAGAGAAAGGGACACACACAGCGATGCCAATATTACGTATCATTCACCTCATTCTAGAGACTCTATCAGGCTTGCACCAGCATCTTGTGGAAGCATGGATGCCAATATCTACATCAAACTCGTGCAATCTACATAAATGTTCTTATTTAGAATCAAATACATATATTTCAATTGCTAATATAAACAGTTTTAAGACAGTCATGAACACCTCTAGACAAAAAGGTTTAATTTGACTCAAAACACTTGCTTCCAAAATATAATATAATAAGTCTGTTTGATACTCCCTCCGTCCCAATTTATTTGTCCACTTTTGACTTTTGAAGTCTTTGTTTGTTAACTTTGACCTTAAATTTTGTTGTTTGTGTTATATAATACTTGATGAAACTTATACCTAATGAAAATACATTTAAAACTCAATCCATTCATATATTTTGCATCAAGTATTAAATAACACAAAAGAAAATATTTAAGGTCAAAGTCGTAAAAGAAAGACTTCAAAAGTCAAAAGTAGACAAATAAATTGAGACGGAGGGAGTAATAAAAATCGTTGATGGTCATTTATGTATTAATATAATATATTGGTCATTTATGTATTAATATAATATATTAAGTATGTTTGATGGTCATTTATGTATTAATATAATATATTGGCTAACTTTAAACCTGTTTGATCCATCTCCTTTAAAAATATAAATTTATCCAGCCGACCAACATAACTAAATTAACACATTCATTCGTAAATGAGTAAATTTCGGTTTAGAGTGGTTGTTACATGTTGCTTTTTAAAGTTATATTAGTTGTTTAAAACCAAAATACCAAGTACAATGGATCAAAATACTAAATAGGTGATAAAGATATATTTACAAACCATAATAGTTGCTTGCAGTTGCCTTCCTATTGGGTCAATATTTTACCCAAATATTCCCCACAAGTATTTGAACATAAAATATCCTAATCACTCACTGAATAAAATAGCAAATTGCTATTTCAGTGAGTGACATATAACCTTAAACACAAACAAGTCACTAAGTGCATAGTCACTTAGTGAGTTACCTTCAGGTTGTTCAGGACAAGTCTAAATAAAAGGCTTTCCATTCAGTGAGTCGGTACTCAGTGAGTGGCACCTGAACCAAAGAAGAAGGTAATGGAGTCAGTGAGTGATGACAATAACTCACTGACTCCCTGAAGCTGTCTCTACAACATACTGATAAATATGGGATGGAACTTTCTTGGGAATACAAGCTACAAGCATTGGGAATACAAGCTACAAGAAAGTCAAACAAGACAAAAGTACAAAAGTAAAGGGAATATTCTGAAGCATATTTCAAGTGGTGGATGACAACTCACCCCCTCACATGTTCACCCATCACATGTTACTTGTACTTTTACCTATATATGTGTATTGTTGTAATAGAGATAGTTGAGGATTCTAAAATGTAATACTTAGTATTAGTTAGGATTCCCCTCTCATTGAATCTCAAGTTTAGCTTGGATCAATGAGAGTTCATTGTCATTCTAATGGGGATAATATACCGAAATTATCCCCATAAAGAAGCTGAAGATGTTATCATGTAGTCTAGTTGGTATTGTGTAATCTTGTAACTATTATTCATTATTATTAATGAAGTTCTTATTTAAGTTTATCAAGATTTGCTCAATTTACATGGACCAACAAGTGGTATCAGAGCCTAAGGTTCATTCTTATGAGCCAGATCCATTATGGCTGCTGATAATATTCTTCAATATCAAGAAATAAATGTAATCTTCAAAAATCTGCTACTGCTGTAGCAATTTTTGAGGGGGAGAGAAACATTTATTGGTGACAATAGACATAACCCTACCCAAAAATACTCACCCACACCACAAACCCAAAAATACTCACCCACACCACAAACACCTCATCCACAAAAAATCTTATCCATAACACACACCACACAAAAGAAAACAAAAACCCTTCACTCTCACACCCAAATCCGATCAAAAAGTATAACACAAGTCCACAAAAATCTTATCCCTTCGTACATAAATCTTATCAAAAAGATGAAAAGCAGATAAATACTCTCCAAACAAACACACTCGATCTACAAATAAAAAAATCACAGATCCTATACAATATCAAAACCCAGATCCTACCATTCAATTAAAACACACGAAACACAAATCCACACAACCAAATACATCTAAACTATCATCTCCAATCAAGATTCATCACAGAATCTTCAATCTAAAATCCAATGAATCTCCGACGACCGACGACATCTATGGCGGTGACAAACTCAGATCGAGAACAATCGATCAAAACCAAAATGAATCGGATTTTTTTTAGTTATGAGCATTAAGGAGAAGTTATTTGTTTCCTTCGGGCATCAAATACCTAAATCGGTTTAACTGATAAAAGGGTGATGGGTTTTAGGTCAAGTCATTGGTGGTAGTAAAAAGGACCTCGAGTCTGAACAAAGGTGTTAACGAGATGGTTAATCGGATTTAAAGTTTAGCTAGTGAATGGTGTTGTTGGTTAAAAAATCATCAGGGTGTGATGAAGTGTATAGGCAGTGGGCTAGAGAATATAAGTGTGTTGGGATGCTGAGGGTATCACAGCTTAGCTGAGATGCGTAAGGGATGAAAAAGTGGGCGTGTTATTGAAACAGGTAGTTGTGATAAGAATCATGTGTTATAATTTTCAGGCTAAGCCTGATTTGTAGCCTGATACGTGAAAAATCATAAGGTGTAAAGATTTTTGCGTTGTTGAAAAAATCAAGGGATGTGTGATGAAGTCTGATATAAAATTATCAGGCGAATGGAGTGGTGAATCAGAGTGTGTTGAAGATAAGGATGGGGTCTTTTGGGTTGTAACTGAGAGCTGAAGCTCCAAAACCCGAGCCACTGATGAAACTGACCCTGGTGGAATCAGTGAGTAAATATATGTATGTAAAGAGAAAGTCACAACTAGGGTTCATTATCTAGCCATTTAAATTGTACTTGTAAGTTGTAACTAAATGGGGAGCATTGAAGTATTTCCACCGGAAATAATCCGAGAAATCTTGTTGAAGGTTGCTACAATTAAATCATTGTTACGATGTAAGTCTGTTTGTAAAGAATGGTACTCTTTAATATCCGACCAAGATTTCGTTAAAACACATTCCACTTTATTATCTAGTACCAAGCTCGTTTTTAGTACTCCTGAACAATCTCAAAAGCTGTCCACTTGATGATGTTCTGTTTCATAAATTCGTTTTTAGTAACGCAATAGTGCTTGAAAATCCCTTGCAACTACCTCGACCTTACGAGGTTAGGATAATCGGGTCTTGTAATGGATTGGTATGCCTTGTCGAGCAGGGGAAACATGATGCTGTGTTTATTTACAACCCGGCAACTAGGAGATTGAATTGTTTGCCAATAGAATCTGTTAGTTCGTCCGGGCTTTATTCTTATGGGTTTGGGTTTGATAAGGTTTCTAATGACTATAAAGTTGTTATAACTGAAACTGGGTCTAACATGGCTACTACTATTCATTGGGCGGTCAGTTTCCTTGTGGTTACCCGAATGATGATGGTAAGCTTTTAAATGGAGCAATTCATTGGGCGGCTGGTCGTAATAATTCGTCGGGTTCATGGAAGATAGTCTCTCTAGATTTAGCAAAAGAGACTTATGGCGAAGTTCTGCAACCCAAGTATCCTGAAGGACATGAATATTCGGAGTTGGGGGTTGCAGGAGAATGGCTGTGTGTGCTTGGCGCTTATGTTGAAAAGTGTGTGGTGGATATATGGGTGATGAAGGTTTACGGAGTGAAGGATTCGTGGACTAAGCTGGCCTCCATCCCGTATCCTCATACTTGGGATGATCAAATTTTGGCTCCTTTTTATATCTCGGAAGACGGGAAACTCATGTTACAATTTGGTCGGCAATTGGCTATCTATGATTCCAAAGACAGTTCATCCTCGGTGACTGACAACTTAATTGAATGTCTCGAAGCTTGCACTGTTGTTGAGAGTTTAGTTTCGCCTTTTGGCCTTGCTGGTAACAATGATAGATGAAGATTAAGGTGAGTTTTGCTCTTCCAACTCTGTTTCATTTACCGGTTAGTTATTAGTAACCTTAAATTGTTCACTAAGCGGAAATAAGTCAAATAATTGCAATGTATTATTAACCTTTTGCAATGATTGCATAGAGCTAATATGTAACACTAGTTTATAAATATTTCAGTGCAAATGATTAAGACCGTGTGGATTAGTAGGCTAAAAAATTTGTTATGCCACTGAAGTTGTCACCGTGATGAAAAAAGTAGTACTACATCCTGAGTCTGTTTAAACATGGTGTGCTTCTTTATGAAAAGTGCCAACATGTATCAATGTGGATAACCAACATTCTTTTGGAACCTTCTGTCTATGATCTTCAAACCTCAAATAAATAATATGTGGACAGAAAAGTTAAAAAGGAAACAAGCTTTCACATTTTTAACATATCTTTATTGTTGTTTCAACATTAGATTGCGAGCTCATACTTACCGAATGTTTGTTCTTTCAGGAAAGGATAAACTAGCTCTTCAAGTCCTTTACATATGTGGATGCAATCGAAGAAATCTTGAAGCTAAGAACGCTAACTGAACTCTAATTTAATCCTAGTAGCATTGACTTATGAACTACTTCTACTTGTATGCTTTTATATTCGTCTGTTAGATGTATGTACTACGTATCTAACATTTCTCGATGAAATTGCATGATTGTTGAAAACGAAGCTGCTGTATTATTAACTGTTTTCATGGTTGCCACTTAAATTGAGTCATATATATCAACCTCTTATGCCCACTTAAGAGCAGTTACTAAAACTGAAACAACCGATCGAACCATTTCTGTCCAACATGATATAGTATTAAACTATGTGATGGTCTTTTGTGTGGCGCATCTTCTCATTGTTGTTTTACCTAGTTACTTTCATCTGATTAAACCGATCAAACATAGAACATCAAATGCAATGTTTGATCTTCTAAGTGATGTCTTAATCAACATACATTCAAGATTACCTGCAAAGTCACTAAGTCAACTCAAAACACGTATTACAATTTCATCTGCATTTTTATTTTATTTTATAATTGCATCATTATCGAGCCCTTTATGACTTATCAAGTATCGGTGAGATCAGGAAAATTGAGTTTTCGGGTTTGGGTGATTAGAAAGGCTGTTTGTTTGCAGTTTGTGTGATAAAGGTGAAAAATTCATGGTGTAAGTTGAC
This sequence comes from Artemisia annua, assembly GCA_014162995.1. Taxonomy (NCBI): domain Eukaryota; kingdom Viridiplantae; phylum Streptophyta; class Magnoliopsida; order Asterales; family Asteraceae; genus Artemisia; species Artemisia annua. Next base: position 21,710 of record LBNU01010516.1, read on the forward strand.
TAGACTGAATTCGGTTGATCTTTGGTTTGATTATGAAATTTTGCCTGTTTGCTTTACCTTAGAAGGTGATGTTGTAATTGACTCACATTTATATAATATTATACAGTAACTAAGATAAATCATCAAGAAGTTTAGAAAATTGCAGTACTGGTTTATACGGTTATGTAAATACTGGTCATGGGAGGTATAAGGAGGGTAAAGGGCTTTGTATGTATAACGTAGATAGTATATGGTGGTGCTTCTGCACTTTTGCTGGGATGAGAGAGTTTCGTTTAGATTCAATAACGCTTTTGAATCTCCTGGTCATAGGTTTGTTAGGTCTCATCTTTCTTTTGAATAATGGGTGGGTTTTTAGGGGGTTCATTCCTTGTTGGGTCAATATTTTACCCAAATATTCCCCACAAGTATTTGAACATAAAATAGCCTAATCACTCACTGAATAAAATAGCAAATTGCTATTTCAGTGAGTGACATATAACCTTAAACACAAACAAGTCACTAAGTGCATAGTCACTTAGTGAGTTACCTTCAGGTTGTTCAGGACAAGTTTAAATAAAAGGCTTTCCATTCAGTGAGTCGGTACTCAGTGAGTGGCACCTGAACCAAAGAAGAAGGTAATGGAGTCAGTGAGTTATGACAATAACTCACTGACTCCCTGAAGCTGTCTCTACAACATACTAATAAATATGGGCTGGAACTTTCTTGGGAATACAAGCTACAAGCATTGGGAATACAAGCTACAAGAAAGTCAAACAAGACAAAAGTACAAAAGTAAAGGGAATATTCTGAAGTATATTCCAAGCGGTGGATGACAACTCACCCCCTCACATGTTCACCCATCACATGTTACTTGTACTTTTACCTATATATGTGTATTGTTGTAATAGAGATAGTTGAGGATTCTAAAATGTAATACTTAGTATTAGTTAGGATTCCCCTCTCATTGAATCTCAAGTTTAGCTTGGATCAATGAGAGTTCATTGTCATTCTAATGGGGATAATATACCGAAATTATCCCCATAAAGAAGCTGAAGATGTTATCATGTAGTCTAGTTGGTTTGAGTAATCTTGTAACCTTTTTATTCATTATTATTAATGAAGTTCTTATTTATGTTCATCAAGATTTGCTCAATTTCCTTGGACCAACAAGTGGTATCAGAGCAGGTGGATCAATTCTGATCTAGATCCGTTCATATGGCTACTAATAACATTTGAAGATTGTCAAATATCATGTGTGAAACCTTCAAAAACTGCTGCTGTTGTTGCATTTTTTGAGGGGGAGAGACACACTGATATTGATATTTGACAAAGAATGACAAAACAAAACACACAAACCCACACCCACCACTCATTGATTAAAAATAATCAGACACACCCCACACCACACAAACCTTATCACAACCCACCTACTATAAACAAAAACAAAAAAAAAAAAAAACCAGATCCAAATCTATCTCACCATCACCACTAAACAAAAACTCAACTGAAAATTCAGATCTACCTCTCTATTGCAAATCGACACTCAAAACAAAAACAAAAATCGTCACTCTCAATACTAAGTTAAATCATCATTAAAGAGTTATAACACTCGACCATATCCAGAAACCAAAACCCAACTACTACGAATAACAACAATCGCCGGTTTGTTTCCGGCATAGGAAACAGTTGAGGCTTCAGCAGCGGTGACTTTTAAGACCCAAGAATCCCTAATTACCAAACAGCCTAGGATTAACTGGTAAGAATAGGTAGACGAGAATGGTTGTTGATTCTTATGGAGTCAAATCGACTCAAAGAGCTAATTGGTTGTGATATTGTCGTTGCAAAAATGATGTTGAGTTTGTACATGTGCTGATTAAGAAATCAGTGAATCGCCAAAAGGGGTTTAGGTTACACTGAATGAACTTGTTATGGGTTTTGATAGCTGGTACTAGTCCCTGAAAAGTTCAGGACAGTTTGCAGCAGAGAGGATAGAGACAGTTGTGTTGTAATGAAAGGTGAGAATCAGGGGAGAAAATGATGATTATGTCAGGGTGTGATAAAGATCAAGGGTTTTCAGGCTAAGCCTCATGAGGAGTCTGATACATGATAATGATTAGAGGATAAAACCTTTTGGAATGGAGTGTGGTTTTCAGGTTGAGGTTGTGATAAAGGTGCCTGCAGCTACTGATAATTAAATCTGTTGTTGAAGCTGAAATTGGTTATCAGTTCATGTTAGGAACTGATATATAAAGTATCAGGCAAAGTGTGGGATCAGGGAGTGGTAATGGGTGATCTTACATATCAGAATTCCTGAATAATCAGGTTGTAAGGAGTAAATCAGTGAATGATTGTACTCAGGGTGTGAAAAACTCAAGGAGGGCTGAGATTAATGAGTTACGGATTGTGACTCAGGGTGTGATATGGGTCAGGGATAATTATAAAATCAGGCTATTGACACTGATCATCAGGGAGTGCGGAGTATAAAAGAGTATGGCATGTCTTTCGACTAAGCCTGAATATGTTTGAAAAGTTTCAACCATGTTAAACTCATGAGGCCACTGATAAACTTCAGGGAGTTTCAATCCTTTGCGAACTCAAGGAATGATGAGAAGAGTCAGGCTAAGCCTGATGGTGTCTATTCGAGGAGCGCAGCGGAAGCGCGGTGGGCCCATAATTCATTGTGACATCAGGGGTGGGCATCGAAGCAGTGAGGGGGCTTGGAATCACAAAGTGATACGAGTCAGGGAGATCATAGTTTTTGCAACTCAAAAAATGTAAACTCATGTGATTAAATTGTTCACTGAATATGTTGTAACTTGGTATACTGAAAATTTTAGCTTTGTATACTGAGAAATGAGAAAGTGAGGTGAAAAAATTGAGAGGTCACTGATGTATCAAAACTGAACCAGGACTCTCTCAAAACATATTAACCACTGCTCCCTGAACCTGGTCATTGAACCTTTGTCCCTGAACCCTAGGTCACTGAACCACAAAAAGAGGGTAGACCCTGATGTATCATAATTGAACCAGGTCCTTGAACCCAAGGTCACTGAACCCTGGTCCCTGAACCATAGGTCACTGAATATCTCTCATTGAACCTGGTCAGCGAACCTTCTACCTTGAACCCACCAACTGAACCCTCAGTCCATCATTTACTACCTGATCCACCTAGGCTATTTGTATGTCCAAATAGGGGGAGACTGTTGGGTCAATATTTTACCCAAATATTCCCCACAAGTATTTGAACATAAAATAGCCTAATCACTCACTGAATAAAATAGCAAATTGCTATTTCAGTGAGTGACATATAACCTTAAACACAAACAAGTCACTAAGTGCATAGTCACTTAGTGAGTTACCTTCAGGTTGTTCAGGACAAGTCTAAATAAAAGGCTTTCCATTCAGTGAGTCGGTACTCAGTGAGTGGCAACTGAACCAAAGAAGAAGGTAATGGAGTCAGTGAGTGATGACAATAACTCACTGACTCCCTGAAGCTGTCTCTACAACATACTGATAAATATGGGCTGGAACTTTCTTGGGAATACAAGCTACAAGCATTGGGAATACAAGCTACAAGAAAGTCAAACAAGACAAAAGTACAAAAGTAAAGGGAATATTCTGAAGCATATTCCAAGTGGTGGATGACAACTCACCCCCTCACATGTTCACCCATCACATGTTACTTGTACTTTTACCTATATATGTGTATTGTTGTAATAGAGATAGTTGAGGATTCTAAAATGTAATACTTAGTATTAGTTAGGATTCCCCTCTCAATGAATCTCAAGTTTAGCTTGGATCAATGAGAGTTCATTGTCATTCTAATGGGGATAATATACCGAAATTATCCCCATAAAGAAGCTGAAGATGTTATCATGTAGTCTAGTTGGTTTGAGTAATCTTGTAACCTTTTTATTCATTATTATTAATGAAGTTCTTATTTATGTTCATCAAGATTTGCTCAATTTCCTTGGACCAACATTCCTTGGTGTGTGACTGTAAGCTTTCCTAGGATTCCTTTTCCTGTTTCTTTTCTGAGTGACGTGTGTAGATTATGCGAGGATAGGTTGTTTTTTACTAGGTCTTCTGTTTTGTAGGTTTCGTTTGGTGGTTTTTTGTATCTCTGGGCTTTGTTCTATTGGCGATTTCAGTTGGTTGTTTTGGTTCTTGAAGATTTTTTTTNCTGTGTGTGCCTAGCACAGATAGTTCTTAGATTAATGGCTCTTTTTGCTGGCGTAATGTTCGTTTTATGCTGGTTCGTGGATTTTTGCTGGTTTGTATTGGTTATCTTTATTCAAATTTATGGTCTTTCTTTGGGATTTGGTTAGATATGAAGGTGGATAATTATGGTTCTAATCAGTATCATTTTAGTCAGTTTTTAGGTTGCATGTTATTAGTGATGCTTGGTGTAGTTATGGTGCTTTCGATGATTATTATGCATAGCTGTGCATGCCTAGCACAGATGGCTTATGTATAATTTTGATTCATTCTTGGCTGCTGAATTATGGGTATGATTGGAATGTCATGAGTTTATGAGAAGAGTTTAGTTTCGTTTGTAATGTTCCTGAAGCATGTTTTGGGCATGTCACTCGTTAGGTTACACGGGTTTTCATGTAAGGCTTTGTTTCGTGTTCTTAGATTGATTTTTAATATTTGCCGAGTATCGTCCCTTTTACCAAAAAAATAAAATAAAATGACAACTTCACATGATTGGCTTATGTTTTACTGAGACTTCGGTGCACCATTTATGCTGTGATTGTTCTACCTTTGTGCTTATGCTCGTGAAAATATATTCAGTAACTTAATTATATGATTCTTTAGAAGGATATGACATTTCAAAGAGTTCTCCAAAAAATTGTAGTTAATTGAGACCGAGAGAGTAAGCACTGCTTCTACCGTTTGCTATACTAGTTGCAGTTTAACCTTAAATTGTTTTAACCATCACTAAACTGTCTAGATTAGTAGCGGTTAATGGAAAACAGTCACGGGATAATCTGGTTACACCGTGTATATCAGAATTAAAGAATCATTCCTCTCGGATCACCTAAAGAAGTAAAATCTCATCTAATCGGTTTAGTGAATTTATCTTAACTATATTTGATTTAACATTTTAACGAACAAACTATGATTATTAAATCAATCAAACCCCAAAATTTCCATCAAGATAAATTAAATTAATTGGTTGTGAGTGTGGACGTATAGTCCGGACTGGACCCTACATGGGCCAGGCCCGGCAGACAGCGGCTCACTCTACGCCTAACCCTATTCCATGCCTTATAAATACATGGCTGGAATCTCCTTATGGACGACGACCAAACAGGTTACCCTAAACCTAACTCTCATAAGCCATATCGCACCGATACTAACTTGACCGTCGGAGGTGGATCCCGGGGCTACGGCCTCGGGTCCACTCCTAACGGGTTCTCTTTGTTGACAGGTCTACTTAGGGCTCGAGAAGACGACTAACGGCCCAAGGAGAGTCGTTGAATCAACCCGCGCCATATTATGCATCAACAGTGAGCATAACCATCATTAACCTCATAAGTAAACGTTAGTAAAGCATGTGCTTAGAAAACCTTCGCAATTCAATTAAGCCAATGTATATAACTTTCAGGGTTATTAGCTTAACACGAAACGTGTGAACACATTTAAGAAGTAATACATATGGGCTTCGACATTCAAACATTGTTTTCTCATAAAAGTCTATAATTTCTTTACCTTCGTGGAGCATAAAAGTCTACATAAGACTTGTTTTTGTTTTACATATTGAATGATTGCTTTCAAAACTACAAGTCTTTCGTGATTATCTTTAATGCTCTGATAACCTATGGTGGTTTGGTGACCTCTTGCGTGTACTTAAGAAATTAAGATCCATTTTTCTTGTTTTAATGATTGATTATTGCTTTAAAAACAAGCCCACCTACCAATTTGCCATTAACTAAACTAAAACCAAATGGACCTAATAATGCACCCAAAAGCCAAAACACAAACAAAAAGCAACACAATTCAAGGAGAACTTTAACCCTGAAAAACAATAATTACATACAGATTAACCATGAAATTAGACATATATACAATTCGGGTTGAAAATTAATACAAATCATCCCTCTAGACTCCATAATTTGTATATACAAACAAGACACAAATTATTCATGTTGAAAGACCAGGTTGATGATAAAAACACAACTCATGGATCATTTAAATGTAGGGATTAATATGTGAAGTATAGTCCCTGATTCCAGCACCTTCCCAACCCATCCACTCTTCCCACATGTCCCAATCTGGATCGTCCATTCCTCTCATTGGTTCATCTATTCCTTCATCCGACGGTCCATACATGTCCACCTCACTCACACTTGTTTCATCTCGCAAATTACTCATTACCATCTGTGCATCAAAAATAATGTTCCCAAAATTTAGTACACATCTTTTTCAAATACTATATATGAGTAAGGATCAAATGAGAAATAAAACTAAAATGAGAAGGATGAGAAGAAACCACAACCGCACATTTTAGATGCACCTACAAAAGTAGATGCATCTCCACTTAATTCTTTTTTCCTTATACGAAATGTGTGGCCAGGAATATTTCTCACACTTCTCATTTGATTTTCTCTTCTCACTAGATCTCTTCCCTACTATATATAAACATGATCTATGACCTTGTTTGGTTTATATTTCATAAGTCCTAATTTTCTGGCTTATTTCGAGACCGGTGGGCTTATATTAGATCATTATATCATACAAACTTCTGATAAGTCCATGTATCTCATGTCATAACATTTTATATAAATTCATGTGTCTCGAAATAATCCAGAAAATTAAGTCCTACTATAATATATAAGCCGAAATAAACGCTCTTGTTTAAAAGACTAACAAGAACTTAAATAGTCACAGCTACTTTTATAATTACAGTACAGCTATATGACCAAACATTACAAAAGAAAGTTAAATAGTGTCTACATATGTGAAACACTTACATCATAAGCTTCGTTAATTTGATGAAACTGAACTCCACAGTTACTTCCTCTACACACATCCGGATGATACTGAAACCAAATCATATTAAATAAACGGGACTGGTTTCATCGTCCACATTCGTTCCTGCTTCTTCGTCTTTGGGAAAGCTTTAAGAATAAAAGAGTAATAGGAAATGGGAAGGTGGTTGGTGNACATCCGTTTATTAATCCAACTGCACTCGCCATGTACAATAATAATAATGTTTTTGATCAAAAGTTGAGTTTGGTGTATTATGTTATATAAAAATGAAATGATATGAAAAAGGGGAATGATGGAATGGAAGATATATAGGGAGAGATTTAGATTAGTGTGTGTGTTTTAAGGTGTGTGAGAGAGAATGCGGGTCCTTATCCGTTGTGGGTCAGATGTGTTTTTTTTTAATGACGTGTTTTTTTTAATAATGTTTTGTCATTTGTGGTTTCTATTGCTTTTGTCCTAGTCAGATTTTACTACTCTTCCGGTTTTTGAATGTGTTTATGTTTTGGTCCTTTTAGTTAAAGGGTTTTTACTAGGGTAGTAAGAAAGTTTTTAGAATGACAAGTTAGTCACCTGTATAACTTGTACAAATTTAAGAATGAAAATATTATATTTGATCCTTATGTTGTTGAAAATATCATTATAACATTTCACGCGTTTAAATTTCACTAGTTATACGTTTAAGAGATAACAACAAAAAATTTAAAAACGGCCAGTTATATATACAGTGTTGCCAATATCTGCATTCCGAAACTTATTTATAGTGTTGCTAATATTCTGTATTCCGTAACTTATATTATGCATCACGATGAAAAAAAAAATAAAGTTTATGAATTGCTAGGAGCTATGATATTATTGTTTTCTTGTTTGTTTTGTTTGAAGTGAAAACATGAATATAGATATTAAAAGTGCATGCAAGTTGAATGTCCTACGTAGAGTACATTTTGTACAACATTTTGTTTTATTCTTTCCCATTTCATACCACTTGCTATAAAAAAAAATATCACCAACGCTGTTGGATAAGAACGACGATGTCACGATGGACATATTTTTGGGTCTTAGTTCATATCGTTGATATGCCAATTTTGGGATATTATGTGATCACTAAATATCTAAAATTGTAACTTCAAACAGATACAAAGCCAAGAGGCGATAGCGGATCTGTCTTAGGGCATCTGGAACTTATTAGCATAATCCTTCATGATTTTACTTCAAAGTTTTATTAGGCACATTAGCAATCTCAAAAAGTAATAGGCCAGTCGTTAACACATGTTAAAAGAAAGAGGTCAATTGTGCTAAGTTAACTTTCTTGTGAAGTTGTGATGCGGCAATAAGACGCGTGTAGCGATTTTAACCAATGTCTCCATTTAACTGGCCTAAGAATCTGCACTTTATTTTATCCAAATAAACCCTTGGATATTGAATGGATAAAAACGTTTGTTCTGAACTTTGGATGAGGCTTCGAATACCTTTACCTAAACATCGGGGATGCATAAGTAAATTCGGGATAAAATACAACGTTTTGAATGAGTTTGGATAAGGTGGTCTTATTAGACTCCACGTGTGAGACCATGCATCAGTTGAAGTTTTCAAACCAATTACATTTATCAGATTGTATATATTAAGCTGTTAATATTAAAAGTACTCGGGAGTTGTAAGATTTAGAATTCATACGAGTTAATTGGTTGATTGCGTCTAAAAGCCAAAAGAAACGTTCAATTTTGGATGATTTAGTTATGGTCTTCCTAATCTTATCTCATCTTCTTCTTTCATAAATATTATCTCATCTTGTTCTTTCATAAATACGTATAAAAGTACACCGTCTTAAAATTTAGAGTAATACTAAAATTAAAAGCAAATTGGAGAACCGGTAAAAAAAATTAAACAAGTCAAGATAAATAAATCAATAAGGATAGTGGCAGTGGTGGGCGGTATGGTGAACGGTATGGCCATACCGCCGGTGAACACCGTCTCCACCTCGGCGGTATGTCCATCGGTATGATCTCACCGATGTTTGATGCTTCGCCAGTATGGGAGAAAAAGGCATGAAAAAGGGTACGTGTTTGGACAGTATCAAACCAACCAAATTGTATAAAAAATTAAAAAATAAATAAAATTAGTTGGGAGGTATGAAAAAGGCATGGTTGCCACTAAAAAGGGGTTGGGAGGTATGAAAAAAATATGAAATGGTTGGGATGAGGTGGAATGATATTATTGGTGGATTTGGGAGGTATGGTTTTTTTCGGAAGCATGACTGCCACCATCCTAATTGCAACAATTTCTTAAATGCAAATTAACACCTCATTAAAAAAACATTTGAATAAAAAGTTATGGAGTACTATTATAACCGAAAAGTACTAAATTTAGGCTAGGCACAGTCGTGACCTATATTGCATCATCATTCCGGCTGCCACCTCAGCTTTCTCTCTCTTCAACCCATTTACACCTCTCTCCCCACACTCGTGACCCATATTGCATCATCATTTATTTAATTAAAAAAAAAAAAAAAAAAAAAAAACAAAACACATTTTAACACAAACATAAATTTTATTAATAAAAACCTTAACGTTACATAAACGATACGAAATTGAAACGTTACAATATTAAATTAAAAACGTAAACATAATACAACTGAAATAACATTAAAAAGATCACAAAAATTCTTCATCTTCTTCATCCTCGTCCTCATCGTCCACATCTTCGTCTTCATTGTCATGAAGGAGCCGATGATTTCTACGGTTTCTCCAAATGTGCTCGACCAAATCAGATTTTAAGTCTATATGAGTTGATGCGTTCTCGAGCTCCTGAGTAACTTGTAAAGATTCTTCAAATATTCTTAAGGGATCGTGTGATTGGTGGACCTCCTCTTGGAACCATGTAGGACATATCGCCCGCTGCTTGTGTTGAATGATCATATTATGTAATATGATACATGTATATATAATATCTCGGAGATCGTTTTTATACAGTCCTCGAGCCGAAACTTTAAGCATTTTCCACTTCTTCTTCAACACACCAAAAGCCCGTTTCACATCTTTCCTTGCTGCTTCATGCTTTCTCTTGTACAATATTCTTTTTCGTCACCCGTTGGAGGATTTCAAATGGACTTAATAAGAACCGACCATTGTGGATATATCCCGTTAGTAAGATAATATTCCTTTTTATATGCTACATCGTTAGCCTCGAATTCAAGGTCTGCTGCTCTCCCAGATCTAATGTCATTGAAGACAGGGGAATGATGTAAAACGTTTACGTCGTTATTCGCACCGGAGACACCAAAGAACGCATGCCAAATCCATAAATCTTGGGAGGCGATCGCTTCCAATAAAATGAATGGATGTGGCCCGTGATCACCCCTAGCATATTGACCTCTCAAACCGTTGGGCAATTCTCCCACTCCCAACTTGTACAATCAATGCTTCCCATCATCCCAGGGAACCCATGCTTACGCTCGTGATGAGCATATAATCTTTCAAGGCCAGAATACGTGGGCTTTAGCAAATACTCAACAGCATATAACTCAATGATAACATTGCAAAACTTACGGAGACATTCACGGGATGTTGTTGCAGCCACAGGCAGATTCTCTTATCAAGAGAATCTAGAACGGCCGCGTATCCCAATTGACGAATGGCCGCAGTACACTTGACCAACGGGCTAATACCAGGTACGCCCATACAATCATTGGTTTGTTGAAAATAAGGAGAATAATCGGTTACCTCTCTAACAATTCGTGTGAATAATTCTCGGCTCATTCGGAACCGCCGAGTGAATGTTCTTTCGTCGAACTGCGGAGTTTCTGAGAAGTATGCTGCAACTAAACGATTATGAGCACCCTCATGATCCCTAGATATGTGCCTTCGTGAAACTCGTGGCTTGAATGCTTGATAAGCGTTCCAAGCATACTCCGCAAACTCCCCAAACTCACTCATAACTTCTTCTTCGTCGGAAGACGAAGAACCAAACAATAGCTCGTAAGAATCCATAGACATTGGTAAATATGGGTGAAAAGTTTGTTGAATTGTGATTGAAATTGTGTGTTTAGAAGTGTGATTGATGTTTAGTATTTATAGTATGAAAAGTGGTAAAGTTTTGTATTTTTTTTTATTTTTTTTTAAATAATTTTTTTACACCAACAGATAGATTTTGAAAAAGGGAAAGATAATTTGTTTTTAAAATCGGTCGTGTGGGCAACCGAAACCCAACATTTTCGTTCGTCGACCGAATTCGACAAACACATTCACAGTGGGATCGACCGATTTATAAATCGGTCGTCCAATGCCTCAACCGATTCTAATCCGGTCCATTGCGCATAGCCTCAGAGTTTCTAATTTGCTAACCTAAATACCAATATCGGTATCAGAGGGCAGGCAAAGAAGAATAGAGTATTAAACAGTCTACGATCCGGCACATTATAAGTTTATTTAAACCCCAAGCAAAACGACGCCGTTTTGCACCCCAAAAATGTTGCCCGCTCTTTTTTTTCCCGCCAAAAACCATTGGGCTCAATCGTTAGCCTTTTTTCCTAGCCCTAGCCCAACTGATCCATTCCCGTTATGATCCAAAACGCTATATGATAAAGATTATACTGTGCTACACAAATCTAGAACATTCGTATGCTATAGCAACATCTTCATTCCCAGCGTTCCATCCGGTGGTGAGGCTGTGGTGGTGGGATACGGGTCATGATCATGATCGTCTTGATTCAGGTGATGATTGAGGTACTGCAAGACAGGTACGAAAATCAAGAAGCTAACTCTGATTATTGTTGGAGTTTCTTGATTTTTTTGTGTTGATTATAGATATGGTTTGTGTGTTTTTGATGATTTGTGAAAAAAAAATATGAATATAAGGGTTTTGTTATGATTTTGGGATTGACTTATGTTATTAATATCTTTGGTAGATTTGGTGCCTACCATGTGTTTGATGAATTGCTTGAGAGGATTTGGTGCCTACCATATTCAGCTTTCGGTTTAATTCAGTTGATGGTGATACTAAGGTATGTTTTTTGGGATTATTATGTTTAAGCGTAGAAAATATGCTCATAAGCCAGAAAATAAGCCACAAAGGATCAAGTAAGTCTAACATCAGTCAAATTTTTTCTTCTATGTAGGAGTTGGCTTATTATTGAGTATGATGACAATGAGAGTTGGCCACATATGTATGATTTCAAGTGGTCATTTTTTCTGTTCTTTGTCTTTCTTCTTTTTGAATTTTTGGGTTTTTTCGTTGCTGTCAATTTAGGACTAATTTTATGTATTTGTGTTTCAGTTTTCGTGTTTGCTTCTTTATCCAATGTCGGTGTAGTGAAAAGGTTGGCCTGAGTTGATGCAGCGAAGCTGTCTAAAGTCGGTTGTTCTGAAATTTTATAAGGATTTTAGGTAGCGGCAGTGGGTAGCGTAATCAACAAAGGTATTGGAGGAACTTGAAATTTTATAAGGAATTTTATGTGCTTATAGATTTAATGGCTAATTTTTATCAAATATAAAAACCATTGGTAATTTTTACCCTCTTTGCCTTCATTTGTGCTTATTTTTGGCAGGGCATAAATGAGTCATGTAGATAAGCCCATAAGCCACTGAAGGGTGTTTGTTTCGGCTTATAGCTTATTTGGTTTAGGCCTTATGTTTCATAAGCTCACTTTTTATGGCTTATTTTGCAATTTTTTGCTTATGTAAGTTTATTATGACATAATAAATTTATATAAGTGGAAAAATATAAAAATAAGCCGCAAAAAATGAGCATATGAAACATACGTCCAAAACCAAACAAGCCATAATTTGCCTATATAAGCCAAAACAAACACCCCCTCATTGAGACTAACACCTAAAATAGTGAAATAGGGTTATGGTGTTTAAGCTCCCTATTTTATAGTTGAGATTTCTTGATGTATATGTTTGTGACACATTTATATGATTTACGATTTTCAGATGCAAAACAGGCAGCTGCAGCCGGATTTCTTTGCAACCATGAAGGAATTCGGATGCTTCTATGATCTAATCACCATATACATATCTGAGCCCAATCTTTTATTGCACCACATTTGTGAAAAATAGTTATAGCGATAATAGCTTTAGGCTATCTTACAGCCTATGGGAATCGAAGCAGGTTAACAGGTTTGTCAATCCTATATACGGCCTTGGAAAGTTCAGTTTTAATGATCAGATGTTTCGTTTGTACAGTTATATAAAACATTTGATTCTGAATTATAACTGATAGATCTTACTTTTTTTAACTTCAGATACAAAGACGAAAGTAAGTTGTGGATGTCGGTTCCAAAGCAAGGTTATAACAGGTTATTTGCTAAACAGGTGGTACCTAAAAAAAACAGGTCCCGATTATAATGTTTGTGATTACTGTGTTTCATTTTTCAGGTGTAATTGATATGGTGACGATTAACTGGATTTCAATTTGCAATGTTTCTTCTTCTTGCATGTTACTGGAAAGACTTAAATGCAATGGCAAGATGAAGGTGCAATTTTTACCTGTTTCTAGCTGAATAAGAGCAGGATATACTGACACATGTGCCCAGTTGGTAAGTGTTCAGATATGCTACTTAGAGGGTCTTTGTATGTGTGTTTTAAGTTTAGTAAAGCAAAGTCATTTTAAGTGGCCTCATTTCAAACGGCAAAATAACCTATGTTTCAGTGGCCATAATTTCTGTCTTTCTCATAAATTGTTGTTGGCACTTTTGAGGCGTATCGATATGTTTCTTTATATTCTAGATATGTGTGATTATGAAATTGGACGGTGATACTTGGATTATGTTCGTATTAGTTCCACTAGAGTTTGCTGCAAAATTCTAATTGTTCTAGGAACCTCAAGTACAAACTACAGTTCGCTTCTTCTATTTTGGTGCACTGTTCTTGCAGATCTGAATCATACGGCGGAAAATGTTCCTGTTACTGATCATGAGAACAATATAGATTAAATCGTCCCAGTACTGAAAGTAAGTTAATTTTTAGCAGGCCTAACATGGTCACAGATCTAATTTTGTTTGGCCAACACATATCTTAATGTCTAGACTTTATGATGTCTCATATATGCAATCTTACAAATCTTCTGGATGCAGAAATAATGAATGACGTTGGTGACTTTGCAGAGGCAAAAAGCTGAAGGTACGTTATCAACCTCGGGTTTACCAGCTGCAAAAGCAAGTAAGTTCACTACCTTAGATGTTGCATTTTCTAATGTCTTAACGTACATACATAAGATTAAAGGCAACATGGATATAATGACATGGATTACTGTTGATCCCAGTTGAGTAGTTGATCTAGGATTACTATCTTAGATAAACCAAGACAATAATGTATAGAAGCTGACTTGTATGTAACCTTAATCACTATGCGGAATATAGTAATTAACTTAAGAAGAACGCGAACACAGATAATTCACACCTTAAACACTTCAATATAATTAATACGAGCACTCTGAATAGTGCTAGGGTTTTACAACCTTGAAGTGTATGAATACTAGAATAATACGTACTCTAGACAAACCCTAGGATCTCCTTTTATACACCAAGGGACCCTACGGCCTTACATCAACTTCCTATACAAGACAAAGATATTCTAAAACAATAGAATATTACAAAACATCTTTACTATAAATACAAAGCCGCGTACATAATCTTATCACCAAGCAGCAGAGTTATCATGGCAGTATACTTCCAGCAGTAGAGTCTCAGCAGTAGTCATGTCTGGCAGTAGAGACTTTACACTAGCAGTAGAGTTGTCTGACCAGCAGTAGAGTATACACAGAAGTAGAGTTAACTTAAAACCCAACAATCCTCCCCTAAACTTGATATTTTCCCTGAAAATATGCAAGTTTCTTATAAGCTCGAATAAACACCAAGAGGATGCTTTCAAACACTCTATCTTCTTCCTACCTCTCTAGTACTTTGCTGCTCAATTCTTTTAACCAAACTTTGAAGATCAGGAGTCACTTCTGAACATCTAAGCTTAGCTTCAATCATGGCTTTTAGAACTCCAGTCTTCAAAGGATACATGATGTACATTACATGAGTTATAATGTTTCCATATTGTAGTCATGCTTTCTGCTTTAAATCTCCAATGTCTGTCACTAGGATCTGGATTATACATTCTTTGAAAACATACCCATAACTCCATGGCTTTCAAATTCTTTGAATCTGCATGAGCATTCTTAGACTTTACCAAACTCCATAGATTATGCAGATCAGATCTATCACAAGACCTAACAAGATCTTCAAAATTTCTGTACATTTCCACTTCACCTCCAACTCTGACTATCTTCCAAGCTGCACTAAATTCATCTTCAGTTACTTCCCAATCTATAATTTGTTGTCTAGCTTGGGCTGGTTCAATAAACACATCATCTTGTTCAATCAAAAACCTGTCATCAGCAACCTTTTGATGTAGTTCATCTACCTGTTCAGTCAATCCAGCAGAGTTAGATCCTTCCATCTTTGATTTCTTAGCTCTTTCTCTACAAGCAGCCATGTGCTCATCATGACTCTTTTTCCAATTTTCCTCTTCCTTAGAACCCATTGGGATAAACATTTTATTCATTTTGTACCCAG
>LBNU01010520.1:33578-44843 GCA_014162995.1 Artemisia annua
AAAAAAAAAAAAAAAAAAAAAAAAAAAAAAAAAAAATCAATTTCCTCCTTCAACGTTATAAACTGCTAGTTTGACAAAAAAATAAAAATAAAAAATTCCCCACCATTATAAATATCCAATTAACACATTTTTTTTTTCACACTTCCACAACTCAATCTCATCTATCATATACTTCCATTTTCTTAAAAAGAAAATGTCAGGATTTAACAACAACGACGATAGTTTCTTGAATCTCATCGGTGGGTGGAATAACCCAAACGCGGGTTCATCATCACCAACATCTCTTTCCCTAACCCACTTGGCTTGTCGAGCCAAGAACTTTACCTACACCATCAACGATTTCTATGTTGGGAACAAAGCCAATAAAACACACTAAACACCAATTTTCAAAATCTACAATTCTCACAACATTCACAACAATCACGAATCGAAACAAATGAAGTTCCTGAAACACCTACGTCTCCACCAAAGCCATTCAAACGTGGTGGTAAACGAAATGCCAAAAAATCCAAAGACCCCGAAATCATCGAGGAGAATGAAGAAAATCCCGACTTCGTCAATACACGTTGGCAATCAAGTGAGGAAAAATTACTTGCCAAGTGTTATGTAGCCACTACCGAGGATTCACAAGTCGGGCGTGCATAAGCTCACGATATCTTTTGGGAACAGGTAATAAATGAGTTCAGTAGACCCAATTTTCTAAATCGCAACAAGGATATGATACAAGGCAAGTGAAAAACGTTGAACCGTGATTGCACAAAGTTCAACGCGTACTACAAACGTTCGAAACGGGAAGAAAAAATGGGGAAAGTGATATGGATATCCTTAAACGGGCAAAACAAATGTATCGTGACGAGCACAAAACTGCACCGTTTAATAACGAGGAGGCTTGGGAGGTTTTGCGTGGTCATCAATATTGGGACGCGTCGGATCCGCTTGATTTAACCGGTGATGTCCCAAGCCAAACAAATGAGGCATTATTTGGTCGTGATGCACAACCACGTCCGATGGGCAAAAAGCGTGCTTCGAAGAAAGCCAAATCCGAGAGCACGAAAAGTACCGGGGGAGCGAGTACCGGAGGAACGAGCTCGTCAAGCCAATTCACAGAGACTATGACAACCGAGTATCGTATAAAACGGGAAACCGCCCAAGCGGCGTATCGGGCGGCCAAAGAAAAAGATGAAACGATAACAAGGTTGGAATAGTTGAAATTTTTGATGATTGACACTGACAGCAAGGATCCAAATGTTGTGGGTTGGATCAATGAAGAAAAGGACCGAATTATCAAAAAAATATAACTTGTAACCTCGTCAATAGATTTAATTGTATTTCGTAATTTCCTTTATATTGTAGTTTGCTTTGTGTTGTGTTTTTATTATTTCGTAATTTTTTTTCGTTGTAACCTTTTTTTTTTCTAAATTTCGTATTGTAAAATGTTTAAGAATTAATGTTATTATTTTAATAAATGAAGTGTTAGTTTTAGTTTTGGGGTTGAATTTGAAAATAGTTAAGTTAAAGTTGAGTTAAGATTGAGTTATGATAAGTTTTTTTTTTTTTTTTTTTTTTTTTTTTTTTTTTTTAAGTTAAAGTTGAAAAAATTAAAGCTGATGTGACAGTAGATGAAAATTTAACTCAAGTCATGACACCCTCTGCTCTAAGGATTATGCCTACAATTTGACCAAATTAATCATGTGAACCACTTTTGCAATTTACTCTCAAGTAAAGGATGTTTCGATTTTCAAATTTGACTAAAAGTCAACAAATATCTTTTTCTTGAAATAATTCTTCTAATAAACATAGCTCTAAGAAGCTAAGGTTTGTGTTAAGAAGATGAAACAAGTTATAAGACTAGTGGTGATAATGAGCTTCATCATTACTATCAACTCATCGTCATGTTAGTTTCTCCCTTTTCAACCAACATTACCACCAACATATTACAATAACGCAACCAACTTCACCCCAAAACAACAACTTCCACATGTCGGTAGTTTGAATGACCGAGTTCTCCTTTTTTCCAACAAAGCACGCGTCTTCCATGGGTCAAGCTAATAGGTAGGACGCGTCTTCGAGGGCGATAAGATGTGTCTTGGGTGACTTATTACCACTAGTCTAACATATTAGTAACTATCTCACGCTACATTACAAATACATTTCACACAATTCAAATATGACATAAAACCACAACCATTTGTTTAGAGCATTTTCCCATACACAAGGTACTATTTGGTTAGAAACCTTTTGGTTCTTAACTTTTATGTTTGATCATGCACATAATACTCAAATTAACATGTTTTGCGTATGATAGGTTGAATTATTCGAAGTATCAAACATGCAACTAAAAATAACACACATTTTGTTTTTAGAATGCACTTAAAAGTAGAGGTAAACAGTTTGAATCGGACCGAATTTTGGCAGGGCTAGACTCGACAACATTATATTCGGCTCGAGTTCGACAAGCCTACATGAGGGAAGCTTGAGCTCGGTTCGAGAAAGTTTGGATAAGGCTTGAGCTCGACTCGGAAAACTCGATTTATTTGTAATCATATTTTTTTAACCAAAAAAAATGAAAATATAATATAATATTTGAATTCAGCTCGAAAAGCTCGACAATAAGTACCTACACTTACTGTATTTACATATAAGCCCTTTAAATTATGCGTAATATTGATAAAAAAAACAACGTATCTATTAATTAGATTTCGAAAAGCTCGACAATAACTCGAGTTGGTCCTATATAAGCTCGAGCTCGACTCGCTAAACATTCGAACTCATTATCTTGGCTTGAGCTCGAGCTCGAGGTTTGATAAAACTAAGTGTAATAAGGAGGCCTCAAGACCGCATTCGTTACTACCATTTCAGCGCCACATCAGTTTTCTCTTTCTACTACCAACTTTATTACCAACTTACTGTAATAAGAAAACCAAATTTACCACCAAAACATACACCACCTAAACCCAAATATACCCCACAAAAAATATTTAATAATCATACATACAAACACACAAAAAAACATCCCACAACTCGGTCGTCTGCAGGATCGAGTTCTCCATTTTCTGGCCTTCGTCGCGTTCTAAATAGGTGACCCTAATAAGGTAACACACGTCTTTATATTGCCACATAGGCTTTGCACGCGTCTTACATGTGTTATTACGGATTGTCTAAAATTCTGCTTGAACGAGCTCGAGTCGAGTTCAATCTGAAGTTACTTGACAAAAGCATGACACGTTTACGCCTCTACTTATAACTATATTGATTAATACTACAAAGATTATTGGTTGAGGTGGGCAATAGTATTTCACATGGTCCAAATCAAAGTATCCTCATTAAGCCCGATATGGTCCGGTTTCCTGGCCCATAAAAGAAGGCGTAGCCTTAAATCCATTAGAAACTAAAACGGGGTTCACTAAAACATAAATATTTGCACATTTTCTTAAAAGACAAGTTTTTAATGCATAATGTACAATGATGTTTAAGCACGTTTTGAGTATATATTCAAATATGCAATTTTCAATAGATATATATGTAGTTGTCCCGATAAACTGACTTATAGTAGTGTTGTTCAAAAAAGTTGACTTGTAGTATTGGATTTATATAATTAAGAGTAAACTGCAAAATACATCACTGTGATTTACACATTTTGGCATCTTACATCCCTGTCAGAAACTTTTGGCAAAATACATCACCCGTTAGCCAAACATTTGCCACCCTACATCCCTCGTTAACCATGAGGACTAACGATGCAATTTTTTTCTCCGTTATCTCTTAACGAGATTGATAATGTTACACCGTTAGCCTTCAGGACTAACGGTATTTGCACCGTTAGTCCTTTTTTTTTACGTTATCTCCATTTTTTGTACGTTTCTCCGTTCTTTGTACGTTTTCTCCGTTTTTTTGTACGTTTTTATCCAGTTTTTGTACGTATTTATCCGTTTTTTGTACGTTTTATCCGTTCTTTGTATGTTTTATCTGTTTTTGGTAAGTTTTCCTCCTTTTTTGTACGTTGTATCCATTTTTTATACGTATTTATCCGTTTTGTGTACGTTTTATCCGTTTTTTGTACGTTTTATCTATTCTTTTATCAGTTTTCCCCCTTTTTTTTTTTTTTTTTTTTATCCGTTTTTTGTACGTTTTATCCGTTTTTGTCAGTTTTTTTCCTGTTTTTTGTACGTTTTATAATTTTTTTTACGTTTTTGTACACTTTATCTGTTTTTTGTACGTTTTATCCGTTTTTTGTCAGTTTTCTTTTCTCTTTTTTGTACGTCTTATCATTTTTTTACGTTTTAATCCATCTTTGGTACATTTTATCCGTTTTTTTTTATATAAATTTTCTCTATTTTTTGTATGTTTTTATCCATTTTTTGTACTAAAAAATGGATAAAAACATATACAACGTAAAAAAATGGATAAAATATAAAAAAAATGGATAAAACCATACAAAAACGGATAAAACGTAAAAACAATTGATACAAAAGCATAAAAATGGAAAAAAAACGTAAAAAAAACATATTAAAAATGTTAAAAAACGGATAAAACCAGATAAAACGTAAAAAACATACAAAAACAGATAAAACATAAAAAAACGGATAAAACGTACAAAAAACGGATAAGTCGTACAAAAAGCCTAAAAAACGGATAAAACATAAAAAAACGGATAAAAACGTACAAAACGGATAAAACGTAAAAAAAGGGATAAAAACATAAAATAACGGGTAAAACATACAAAAAACGAATTGAAACGGATAAAATGTACAAAAAACGTAAAAAACAGATAAAACGTACAAAAAACTAAGAAAAAAAGGATAAAACGTACAAAAAATAGATAAAAACATTAAAAAAACTGATAAAACGTATAAAAAAGGGGGAGAATGATAAAAACGGATAAAACGTACAAAAGACGGATAAATACATACAAAAAAAACGGATAAAACGTAAAAAACTGACAAAAAACAGATAAAACATAAAAAAACGGATAAGAATGTAAAAAACTGATATAACGTACAAAAAAAAAACAGGAAAAAACTGTTAAAAACGGATAAAACGTACAAAAAATGGATAAAACCGGATCAAATGTACAAATAACATAGAAAAACGGATAAAACGTACAAAAATGGATAAAAACGTACAAAAAAGGGGAAAACGTACAAAGAACGGAGAAACGTATAAAAAATGGAGATAACGTAAAAAAAGGACTAACAATGCAAATACCGTTAGTCCTGAAGGCTAACGGTGTAACATTATCAATCTCGTTAAGAGATAACGGAGAAAAAATTTGCATCGTTAGTCCTCATGGTTAACGAGGGATGTAGGGTGGCAAACGTTTGTCTAATGGGTGATGTATTTTGCCAAAAGTTTCTGACAGGGATGTAAGATGCCAAAATGTGTAAACCACAGGGATGTATTTTGCAGTTTACTCTATAATTAAAATTGATAGTTTGTGGTTCATAGTTTCATAATATAAACAAGTGGACCTACTAAAAATATTTGTATATTTTTTAAAAATATAAGTTTTTAGTATAATATATAATAGTGTTTAAGCATGTTTTTAATCAATATTCAAATATGTATATTTTAATAAGTATATATGTACTTGTCTCTTTAAAACAAGGCAACTAACCACTTAAGGATGACCTAGTGGCAAAAGGGTTTATGACTATCACTTTAAAATATGTGAGGTCTCAAGTTCAATTCCTGTTAGGTGCAAAGACACCTAAGTAGCCATGCCAACCTCCTTAAAAAGGAGGGTTTTACTTGTTTTGAGTCTGTGTCCATGCCAACCTCCTTAAAAAGGAGGGCTTTACCTGTTTTGAGTCTGTGTGGCAGTGAGTTCAAACTCTGAAGATTAGTCGACCAGAAGAAGAAAGAAGAAAAAAAAGGCAACTCAAAGCTCTTTCAGACTTTAGAAGTTCGAAAACTAGGCCTATTCGCATAACAAGTATTTTCTTTTTTTAATTTTGTTCTTATATAAAACTTATTCTTAAAATTTTTTCTTTGATGCAAACTCTTCTATAATGCTTTTAATGATCATAGTTTTGGAAAATTTCTTACATCATGGAAAAGAACTAAACTTTTTTAATACACTTAAGTATATGAATAGGGGTAGGGATTCGATGAAAAGAAAATTTTATAAAAAAATAAGAAGTAATTATAATCACACATTTGATATGATTCAACTTGAGTTAGATGCATATTTATTTGTTTAGATGCATCTCCTATCGTTTTAAAGTGAAAAAGATGCAAAGTAGCACTAGAACCATATATGATATTTGAAAGACGAAAAGTACATAGGATTCACCTAATTTGATGAAATGCATCAAATATATGTATATGTATATAATTTTGAGCTAAAATTACATTAGGATGCATTTAAATGAATAAAAATGTATCTAATTCAAGTCGACGCATCTCGAATTTTTGATTATACTTACTTCTTATTTTAAGTTTTGTTCTCATTTGATCTGGCTCTGTGAATTAGTGTGTCATTTTAACATGTATAGTTCTATAAGTGTTTAGTTATATAGTTATTTATTTATTTATTTATTTATTTTGAATGGCTAAAATTTTTATTGAAAAAGCCAAGCGAGGAGCCAGGCGCAAAAAAAGATACAAAACAAAAAACAACCAAATAGGCCACAGAAACAGGCCGAAACACTCAAGCACCAAGCACCAAACTCTAAACCTCGAACTACAAAACATAACTTATGAAAATAAAGACCTCGGGCTGCAACACTAATCGGACCATGAAGAATTGAAGTTTGATGAGCGGACAGAGATCCAATGAAACAACCAAACTTTCACCATGTGAAGAAGGTTCGAAGGCCTCCTGGACACGCTGTTCCCGAGTTTTTATTTGGAGTGAAAAGAAGAGAAGGAGAAAGGAAATGACAAAATATTTATGTTTCCGAGTTTTTTTTTGAAGAGAAGAGAAGAGGGAAGTAAATTATGCTAAATTTTCCCTTCTAATCTTCTTCCCAAATTGGGATGATTTTGAGAGAAGATGATTTTTGTGCATAATTTTATTAAATCTCTCTTCTTTTATCTCCAACTGGGGAACACAAACAAACAATCGATATTTTTTCATCTCCTCTTCTTTTCTTTCGTTTTAAACCTCTTCATTTCTCTTCTTTCCATTTTATATCTCGGGAACAGAGTACATGAGAAAAATTAATAGATTGTAGTTTTCGAAAGTCAATGAATTACAAGGAAAAAACAATTATTTTGAAGGAAAAAAAATTATCAAGTCTTTAATTTAACAAAGAGATCTACACGTTTAGGTTTTTGAATCTACTTTCGAGTTATGCAAAGATGAACCTGGTTTGCCTTTTATGTCTTTACATTTAGGGTTTAAAAACAAAAATATGAGTACCACACACATAGCTACGAAACTTAAATGTTATATAAATGACTTATGAAAATCGCAAGCTTTATAAAATAGTAGGCCTAAATATATAAGAGATACAAAAATCGGAGAAATAAAGCAGTTGTTTTACCAAATTTACTCTTGAGACAACATGTAAACAAAATTTTCTTGTTTAAATATTAAAAAATAAATAAAAATGTTCATCCTAACAATTTTGTTCTTGCTTATTTTGCCGTTTAGCGAACTTTTAGCGACGACTTGGGTTGGTTTAACAATTTTCTCTACAAACTCAGTACCCATTTCTATCGGTTAAAATTAACTTCACTCTTACACTCGAAACTTTTTGGATTTATATATACACCAATTAATCACCTAAGCTGCAAGATAAAGATTTAGCTTATAATGTATATCATCATTATTGTTGGGTTATTACACAAAACTTTGACACTTTGTTCACTCATGCTACTGAACTTAGAGCACTTACATCAGTAACTCAGGTTAAAGTTTAACACACTGCCACATCAGCTTTAACACTTTAACCTTAACTCACAAAAAAACACCCTCAACAATAATTCAGCTTTAACTCAAATATTTTCAAATTCAACCCTCAACTAAAACTAATATTTCATTTAATAACTAATAAAACACAACTTACATTAATACTTAAACTTTAAACACACATTAAACTTAAAAAGTTACTTAAAATTTAAACACACATTAAACTTAAAACACGAACTACAGCAAACATGAAACATAAAACTACGATTCAATTAAATGAATCATCCGACACATAGCCCTCGTGACTCGAATAGGAGGCACTTGAATCGTCCTCACTCGATGGCACAGGTGGAAGTCCCATTTTCCATCGCCATTCTGCTCGTTTGTTTCTCCGATCCTCTTTCCCTTTCAAGTACGCCTCACGCTCCCTTGACTGACGTTCTTGCTCAGCTTCAAACTCTAAGTAGACTTGCATATCCAGCTCGTACTGTTCTTCCTCAGTCAATCCAACGATATTAGGTTGGTTTTGTGGTGGAAAGTTTGGTGGTTGATTGTTTGGGGGTGGATTGTTTTCTGGTGGAAACATAACTTCTGGTGGAGTGGCAGGTGGTGGGTTATCATATTGGAACACCGGAAATAGATCTTCTGGTGGTGTGTTTTGTGGGGAATTGTATTCAGGTGGTGTGTTGTAAACCGATTCGTTTTCAGGTGATGCGTTGTGTGACATTGTGTTTGAAGAAGAAAAGAAAATTCTTAAATGATTTGTGTGTGAATTGTGTGTGTATTCAGCATCTAAGAATATGTATTTATAGGATGATTTTTGGAAGTATCCCACTTTCATTTTGAATTAAAATTTTGAAAGTATCCCGCTCTGGTTTGAATTCAAATTTTAAAATTATCCGGTTTCATTTTGAATTTAAATTTTGAAAGTATCCCGCTCTGTTTTGAATTCAAATTTTAAAATTATCCCGCTTTCATTTTGAATTTATATTTTGAAATTATCCCGCTTTCAATAAACCCCTATTAATACCATACGATACCATTCAATTTTTCACACACTTCAATATCTACATCATTTTACAATGACTAATCGTTGGTCAATGGAAGAAGAATACTTGCTAGCTAACGTATGGCTTGAAGTTCACGATTCTGGAGACCTTGTGAATGAACATTCTTTTTGGAATGAAGTTACACAAAGGTTCAACGATCAGACTGATGGTGAGCACCGTAATAAAAATAGTATTACGGCTCAATGGAATAGAATCAACCTTGCATGTCGTAGGTNCTAGCTAACGTATGGCTTGAAGTTCACGATTCTGGAGACCTTGTGAATGAACATTCTTTTTGGAATGAAGTTACACAAAGGTTCAACGATCAGACTGATGGTGAGCACCGTAATAAAAATAGTATTACGGCTCAATGGAATAGAATCAACCTTGCATGTCGTAGGTATAATGCTATTTACAAAGAGTTGCAGCGTACAAGTCAAGACCCTTGTCGTCTCAGCAATGCAAACCGAATTTATCATGAACGCCATGGGAAAGGGATTAAATATCAGCATGTGTGGTTCGTTCTGAGAAACACGTTGACGTGGGACAGAGACGATGAGTAATGGTGTTTTATGTTAACTATTTCCGTATCGTGTTTATTTGTTTTCCGTATCGTGTGTATTTCGTTTCCGTTTTGGTGTAATGTTGCGTATCGTGAATTTGAATTTCAATTTTATGATTTGTGTGTGAATTGTGGATGTATTTTAGTTTGAATTCAAATTTGAAATTTAAAAGTATCCCGCTCTGTTTTTGAAATTTGAATTTCTAAACATCCCTATATAAAGCATCACATAACATACTATTTTGCACACACTTAACTTTCTAAACAATTTTACTATGGCTAATCGGTGGTCTGTTGAAGAAGAATGCTTGGTAGCCGACATGTGGCTAAATGTTCACGAATTCCATAGCGAAACCGTTTTTTGGAATACTGTTACAGAAAGGTTCAACAACCTATCTGACAGTCCTTTTCGTAGCAAAAGCCAGATAACGGGTAAGTGGGCAAGAATGAACTGTGAATGTCAAAAATTCAATGATATTTACTTGAGCGTGCAGGATAGTGATGAGGTCAATGGTCGTCTGAACACTACATTGAACATGTTCAGAGAATGCTATGGTGGCCAAGGCTTCAAATATCTTAACGTGTGGTTCATTTTGAAAGGGAGCCCCATATGGAACAGATATAGGGATTAATGCCTTATGTTCTTCTGTATTGTTTTTATTTGTATTTCCGTATCGTTTGTGTTTGTATTTCTGTATCGTTTGTGTTTGTATTTCCTTTTCGTTTATGTTTGTATTTCTGTATCATTTTTATTTGTATTCCCATAAAGTATTTGCACACTCATCACTCCACGTCAATGATGAAGCTGTAGCATCGTGCTTTTTTTGTTTGACAAACCTACAGGTTCAAAAACTCCATGTCATGAACTGCAATGTTAAACAAAGTGTATTAGGCAACTATGTTAGCTACACAAACATGTTAGACCAGTTTGTCCCATTATGAATACGATATAACATAAATTGACCAAGTTTACATAAGTGGTTTAAAATTGCACCTATAGCTGGAATAGTTGAGCATACACATTAAATATATATTCTCCCTTTGCACCAAAATAATTCAACTTTATGTTTGTACAAATATAGAGGCAAATAGACGAATCGAAGACACCCCAAATCAAAAGTGAGGCCTGAAAGCAATGGTCAGTCAGCGCCTTTGTAATACCACATTTTAGTTTGAATTAATCTATTTATCGTCGGTACATATGAGTCAAAGGCATGTAATGATAAACGTAAGCTAAAAGCAGTAACTTGGGACTAACCCATTAAGTGGCCGAACACGTGAGTTTTCTTGCAACCCAAATGGTCCACGACCGCATCTGCATCTTTAGCCTTCATTCTCATTCTTCACTACCAAATAACTTACATTACTCCATACTCAAAACATAGATATAGTCACAGATTCCCTACGCAAGCACAGTAATCATACCCCTCTGGGAGAGCGAAGTTTTTTAACAAACATTAAATGAGCATCGCTGCGAAACTAATTTTTCTTTAGAATAAAAATTGTAAATTTTAGTCTCCTTTTTCTGACATACGTCTCAAAATCCACATACCATAACCAAAATAAGAGGGTATTTAAGCTTATCCGACTATTTTGGCTAAAAATATGCAGCATTGTAAGTTGCAGCTCTTTTCACTCGACTTCTAAGGTGGTTATATTTAAACAGTCTAATCAAAGTGTTAATTTATAAGTAGGATAAAAATAAGCAATCCCAAACACCTTATTAAGTATAACAACTTGATTATTGAAAAAAAGTATATATATATATATATATATATATATATATATATATATATATA